>JBBPBX010000112.1:0-15863 GCA_038048925.1 Garcialebias charrua | reverse complement strand
AATACAAACTAACAAAACTAAGGAAAATAAATGTAAGAAAAAACAAACAAAGAAATCAAACAAAAACAAAGAATAAAAAACAAAACAAACAAAAACAAAGAATAAAAATAAAACAAATAAAACAAAGAATAAAAATAAAACAAACAAAAAATAAAGAATAAAAAAAACAAATAACAAATAAACATAATAAGAAATAAACAAAACAAACAAGAAAAGTAATAAAAAATTAACAAAAACAAACAAAAACAAAACAAATGTAAAAACAAACCCGTAAAACAAATAAAAATAAAAAAAAAAAAAAAACAAGAAAAAGAACAAAAATAACAAGAAAATGAACAAGAAAAAAATAAAGAATAAGAACAAGAAGGACAATCAAAGAAAAAAAACAAGAACAAAGAAAAAACAATAAACAAGAACAACAACAAAATAAAGAACAAGACCAAAACAAAGAATAAGAACAAAGACAAGCAAAGAAAAAAGAACAAAAACAAGGAAAAATAAAACACACGAAAAAGAACAAAAAGAACAAGAAAATAAACAAGAACAAAATAAAGAATAAGAACAAGAAGGACAAGAAAAGAAAAAAGAACAAGAACAAGGAAAAAGAACAAGAAAAAAATAAAGATAACAAGAAACTAAACAATTTAAAATGGCGGACACTTTGACGTACCGCTACAGTGAGCCAGCCTGCTCAACAGGGTGTCTATTGTTTATGTCTATGAGGTGCACACCCCCCCCCCCCCACAAACACTCATACTGTGGCCGAACACTAGGGGGCTCCACTCACAGACAGATGTCAGGATGTTTTGTTTTTAAAAATATTTAGAAAAAATTACATATGTGAAATGTTTTTTTAATCAGAGCTTAAGTGTTTAGCATAATTTTTACTGTTGTTTATGTGTAATGCCATAATAAATGTGTGTCTATACTGTTTTTGAAAACCGCTTCTGTATTACACAATGTGGTGGGTTGCCACTTGGGCTTTTTGGGGGGCTTGTTTTCATAGAGTTGATTGCTTGTTTTTATCGCGAGATCTGGCAACACTGCTACCTACTACCACTCGTCTTTTGCTTTATTGTGCGGAGCTGGGAAATAATCAACTAGTTTCACTCGGAAAGTAAGTCAAGCCCCAAAAAAAACCAGCAACCCACGACTCACAAGATTTGCAAGCAACTTTAGGGAAAAAACAATCCCAAAGTCGCTTACAATAAGCGGACTTGGCAACACTGCTCTTGGGCTCTGCGATGCTCTGTGGAAACACACGAGGGAGGACTGTGGTGTTTTTATTATTCGCCCGGCCTTGTAAAGCAGGGACATGCAGGCTGATGAGATTGAGCTGTATGAAAGCCTGCAGCTTGCTTCTATCTTCCTGCACATTTATGTGCTTGTGCATGGGGGTGCGTTCACTTGTCAGCTGCTTATCAGCTCCTCCTCAATATGCTTAACCAACCGAGCCCATGAAAGAACATTAAAGGGCACTTGTGCTCAGTTTTGCCAGTTTGCATGTTCGAGCATGAACGTTTAGGTTAATATTTGTGCTATTTACACGTACGAAGGCTTCAAGGTGATTTTTTTTAACGTTACAAGTGCAAAACCCAATTTTGAAGAAAGATGTGCAAAAAGCAAACAAAAACAGAATGACTTATAAAACTCATAAACCCATTGACCTGTGTTTCAAATTTAAATACCACGTGTCATTATGGTTGTTTGAGACCTCCCCTTCTGATTGACGCCACGTTTGACCAACTGGTTTCAATTCAAATTGATACCTTTACAAAGAGAACAAAATTTTGCGTGTATTCCAACGGGTTAAAAACAGCACCAGATTTATTTTTTGGGTAGGGTTTTTCTAGGCATTTTAAGCGTTTAGGTGGAACAGTTACAGAGTTTAAATGGACTGAGACAAAGTAGAAAACTGTTCTGTCGTCAGATAAATTAAAATGTGAAACTTTTTGTAAGCCACTGGTGCCATGTCTGTTGTCTGTACTGAGGAGAAGGACCAACTGGCATGTTAGCACAGTCTAACAGCCTGCCTCTCTGATGGTATTGGGGTGCATTACTGTAGTACTAATGACATGGGCAGCTTGCACATCTGGAAAGGAACCATCTATTAGGACATGTATAATATCATGTACAGGTAGTCCTCGGGTTCCGAGTTACAACGTTTCGTGGTTCCGACGCATCTCCCATTTCCTATGAACAGCCTTTTTCGAGTTACGCGGCCGCTGCAGCGGGAGAATACAGTATTGCACTGTACGCAATTACGGCGGTGGAGGGATACAGAGGCGTAGGGATATAGAGGCGGGCAGTGCTTTAAGTGGGCCGGAACTCACCGGTACCCAGTTCCGCCACTTCTAAAATTTAACCCTGAGAGTACCGGGACTTTTTTTAAGCGTAAGGTGCGTTCCGGAACTTATTTTCGTCTTCTCCACTTGAAAGACCCGTGGCAGATTAGAATGCATCATTTCCCCCGACTGGATTTCAAGAAAGAGTAATGCATCTTCACAACAATAAAACATCTTTGGTGGAGCGCGACATTTGGCCAATCACAGCCTCAGGATAGACAGGGGGAGGAGACGACAGGACAGCGAAATCTGTAAAAAAAACAAAAACAAACTGCAGCGCGACAGAGCGCGAGGGAAGCGGAAGTAACTCCTCCAACGTGTGGGTAAAGTTAATATTTTTATACATGCAGTGTAACCATTGTTTAGTAAAATGGCATGTTGTGTTACAAATAAAACTAAATAAAAATTAACAAAATAAAAGTCAATTGCACCCCTAAAGCCACTGTGATAAAGTATCACATTAATTTTATTATTTTAGCCACAGGAGTGAATTTAAAAACAGGATGATGTCTATATGAACTAGTTAAATGAGGTGTCTCTAAAATATCCTGATTCATGATCAATAATAATTTCAACAATTTTTTAACCTGTCCACAGGACCTGACTTTATTTTGTTAGATGTCTCTAAAATAGTTAGTGAATCATGTTTACATGTAGGTAAACATAGATGTTTAACAACTTGTTAAAATAGGAAATGGCATCTACTTTATTCAAAATTTCTGGCAAAACATCTTCACCAGCATATTTAAGAAACTAGTTTTTACTGTTAGTAAGTAAGTTTTATTTATATAGCACATTTCACAGACATGAGAGTCACAAAGTGCTTTACAAAAGGAAAAATAAAATCATAAAATCACAGAAGTACTATACAGAAAGGTAAAACATAACAAACTCTAAAATCAATGTACAAAATTAACCAAAAGCCTGTCTGAAGAGATAAGTCTTAAGTTTTTTAATGCATCTGTTGACTCGGAGCAGCGCATTGTTAGCAAAATGTTCTGCTGTATTTGGCTTGCTGCTGTTGTTGGTTGTTAATTTTTTGGTTGACACAATCTTTCCTATTTCCTCATTCATTTTATGCTTGTTTATTAATTGTTTAGTGTTTAAATGGTTACTGTTGCACCGAGGGACTGAGAGAGAAATGCAATTTCAATCCTGTGTATGTCCTGTACATATTGCAGTTCTGACAATAAAGTTGACTTTGACTTTGACTAAATCAGGTTAGTAAATGACTTTTACCTGAAGCATGTTAAAAAATTACAAAATCTTTCGGGGGGGGGGAGGACCCTTCTGAGTTTGCAGGCATGCATATTATTATGACATTAGGAAGGGTACCGGCACTTATTTTTTTCCACTTAAAGCACTGGAGGCGGGGGATACAGAGGCGAGGTGGACCGGCAGAACCAGGCGCAGCAGTGGAAAGGTACAGGCGGAGGCCTTACTGTAAACGCTCTGGATCGAGCTGGACGGCGCTTTTACGTCGTAAACAGAATAGAGAATACAGCGGATGGACGGAGGACTACAGCGTCACCAGCATCCCAGTAGGCCATTAACTTTTTTCCCTTCGTTATGGCTCCCAAACGTATGTGTTTTTTGACAATTATGTAGGGTATTGCGTTAGGATAGGCTAAGTGCTTGGTAATACAGTACTGTCCATGTACAGTATATGGTGCAGTATGTACGTATATTTCGACTTACGTCGAAAATCGGTTTACGACGCTGCGTAGGAACGGATCTACGTCGTAAGTCGAGGACTACCTGTACTGTCATTTACAATGAAATGGCGGCAGAGGCCAGTTCCTCCTTGTGAGCTTTGAGCAGAACCAAAAGAGACGGAGCAGAACTCAGCTGGGCTGAAAGTGAGCACCATGCGTGTCCATGCTGTTTACTATAATTAATTAATTTACTTAAGTCAAAGTCAAAGTCAACTTTATTGTCAGAACTGCAATATGTACAGGACATACACAGGATTGAAATTGCGTTTCTCTCAGTCCCTCGGTGCAACAGTAAACATTTAAACACTAAAACACTGAAACATTTAATAAACATAAGCAGAAGATAGTAAAAGTGTAATCCATTAATTAATCCATCCTATTTGTGGCTAAATACATTAGTATTATTTAATCTAACTGCAAAGCTACTGTGAGTCATTATCAGTGTCCCCCCCAGTATCTGTTGTTGTTTAATCCGGCTCGCGGGCGATCACACACTGATTTAATCAGTTTATCAGAACTTCCTGCACAGCGGGAGAGTGAAAGAGTGCACCCCTGTGAGAGCACGCAGCCTTTCTACTCGTGTTTCTTCCCATTTAATTCTTATATTTCTTTATTTCTTTATTTTACAGAAAAGATCCGTAAGGATTATTGCAAGAAAACATTACTGTCATCCATCTAGTATATTATTTTTTTCAGTTGAAATTACTGAAGTTCCATGATTTAGTAGATTACCATATTTTAATGATGATGTATAAAGATGATGATGTATAAAGCTCATAATAATGCACTACCCTTAAATATTCAGACACATTTTGTTAAAAGATCAAGCTGTTACAATCTAAAGGGAACTGATGTATTTGTAAAGACACAATACAGAACTACAGTCCAGGGAGTTGGATTGTGGAATGACTTGGAGTGTGATGTGAAAAAAGCAATGTCAATGTTTGTGTTTAAGAAAATGATCAAAAGTGAATTATTGAAAAAAAAATGAAGTGGTTTAATGTGTAATGTGTTGAAATTGGTAAATTGAGATGAGTTATTCATTTTTTGTTACTTATACATAATTATTGTTTGAATTGATTGTTTTGAAAAGGGGCAGATATAATAGGATTTTTTCTTCTTTCTGCCGCCTTTCATTCTATATTTTATTTTCTATTGTTATGAGATGCATGTGTTTGTTATGTGTTTATTTTTATAAAATGAATAAATTAATAAAATAAAAATATATATACAGTATTTAAACATTCCTAACACCAAAACACAGATAGGCCCCAGATTAAAGTAAATATGTGTGTCTCTGTTTAACTTTATTTTATTTTACCCAGTCTCACAAAATGCTCTCTGTGCGAGAGCCCCAGACAGACTGTGAGCTGCAAAGCATGCTGGGAGGAAAAACTTTGTGCAACGGTTCCGAGTGTGCACATTTATTGCTCTTGTTATTGTCCTGTTCAGGTTTGCTTTGGCATTTATGTTGAAGTCTGTTATTAAACTGACACCATGAGTCAGAGGCTGTTCCCTGTACGTATGGAAAGCAGTGGTTAAGTAATGGTAGTAATGGTTGCAGCAGTCCTCACGGAAGAAAGAAGTCAGAGTGATGCCTGCTGTGCATCGTGTCATGCAAGACGATGCAAGGCCAGTACAGACCAGTACAGACCAGTGGTGAGGGGCTCATCATAAAATGTTCCTCTGTACATTCATGAAAAACTGGAAAAGCCTCTCTGACTAAAATATTTGCTATTTCAAATTTTCTTGAAGGGCTCGCTCACACATTTTTCAGATTTTTTGCATGTTTTATTAATGAACTCATTGTTGTGCTGGATTTAAGTTACCCGTGGTCCGGAAGTGGCCCGCAGGATGCCAGATGCATAGCCCTGCTCTGGTCATTGCTATGTCAATAATGCAATAAACTGCATTGATTTCAATCCATATTTTATTCCAAATGTGCATTCCTGCTCTGCACACTTATTTGTCATTGCAACAGTCAATATTAATAATAATAATAATGCAACTACATGTTTTCCAACTCTTACAGTTGCAGTTTTTCCCATTTACATTAATAGAAACGAGACTATCACAATGATGTCTTAAAGCCTAACTGTGCGTTAAAGCTCTCCGCTGGACCCCGTAAAGGTTCAAGTGTTGATCTTTTTGTGAGGACTCACCAACGCTGGTGATCTTTTGGGTCAGCAGGTCCTTCAGAAGGGCGTCAATGACCGGGTTGTGTCTGGAGTACAGCTCGTATCGATTAATCCCAATGTGGAAGCGGAGCCAGTTGGGGTACGACTCGGCCGTCAGCTCTACTGTCGGGCTGAACTCATCCACGGTGCCCTCCCCAGTCCTGGATGAGAGGATGAAGGGAGGAAAACAGGGATGGAGGATGATCAGTAACATCTTTACATGAACTGTCACACAATACATCTCACCTATACAATAAAACATGAAACGGAGCGGTTTGGACCTGTTAATCACTCGTGTGGACAACGTGCAGCAGACTGTGACGGACAGTTGTCAACACCTCCCCATGGAGCTGCAAATCTTTCAACGTAAAACTTCCACGAGCCATGGTCAACATCTGGCCAAACATCCACCACAGCTGTAACCAATGGTTTGCTGCTTTTGTCTTTGTTCCTACATGTTCTATGATGTTTAAGATGCTGTATTTTTCAGTTTCATGAGGAATCAAGGGTATCGAAGCAACAATTGTTAGCGAATTCAAACGTTGATCATTTAAAACTTATTACTTTAATGTATTCTGATGAATCATTAACCAGTTTGCTTCCCTAAAAGTCTTTCTGTATGAAACAAAACATCTCTGAAGAACACAACTTGTTGCTTCATGCCATGGACACAGAACAAAAACACTGATTAGGCCAGCTCATGTTTAATCACAGATAAGGTTTTGACATTACAGTACGTTATTGTTTGTTTTGAACACTGCCACGTTTTCCATGTGCTATCTGAAACTGTCTTCCTGTTACTCATCATTGTCCTACTTTTGAGAGAATGAAATCCCAACACGCACTTTCCAATTCAAATTTGATCTCAGTTTTGAAACTTGTTTCAAAGTGTCTTGAGGTGATCTCCCATTTTCAAAGTCTGCTTCTCTGAAAATTAACTCTTGTCTCTCTTCTTGTGTGGTTCGTATTTAAGGTGAAGGTGGTTAAAATCCTATCAACAATTTTACCATTTTGTTCTCAATACAGGTAGTCCCCGACTTACGAGCGCTCTTACCTAAGAGGTTCCGGACTTACGAGCTGGCGAACGAGCAGTAAATTTGTAAAGAACATACAGAAAATACAGCACTTTTATGTGTTTTTAGATGAAAGTGTGTTAGCTAACCATTTGGAAACAAGTTTCTGAGCATGTTCATGAACTAGTATGAACATTTGTGATGAAAAACGAGTGTTCGTAGTAGCGCTAGCATAAATTTTCCCACTTACAACCGAAAATCCGGACTTACGAGAACACGTGTTTCGTGTTCTGACGTATGAATTTTCGTCTTACGAGATACTCGCAGGAACGGAACTCGCTCGTAAGTCGGGGACCACCTGTATTTGTCTGGTCGAGGTATATGATGTGGACAAAATGAGCATGAACTGTAGAAAATGAGCTCACCATCACCCTGGAGCGTTTGTCATTTAAAGTTTAACGTTGGCACAGGACGGAGCTGGTGTTTGCATATTTTTCACCAGTTTGACCTGATTGCAGTTCAGCTTTTGGGATTTTTGGAGTTTTTAGCACGAACTTTTTGAGATGTCTAAACTTTCCAAGGTTTTGCGAGTAGATTCTTTTCTCAACTTTTCTCATATGCACAGTAAAATGAGCACATTTGTGTCTTCTTCCACATCTTTCCCCACTACAGTATAGGGCTTAAATCCCCCAGAGTTCAACCAGTTCACCCTTCTATTATATTTTAGCTCAATCTTTTCTCTTCAGAATTCACATGAGGTGTCTCTAGCGTATAATCTATTGATGAAGCACTGCAGACACAAAAATTCACGTCTCATCAGAATCTTCTGAAGTTTGAACAGTTTTTGCACAAGCAGCGGCTGAGGCTTACATTTTAGTTTGTGTTTCTGTTTGCAGCTCAGGGAGTGAAAACAGGTTTGTGGTTGACCACAATGAGCCACTGGCAGCAGCTTGAACATTTCTTTGTGTTTTTACACTTCTTACAGTTCTTACAACAAAATGCAGCTGCGTGTTTTCTCGCTGAAGATTATTGTAAAGTTGATGATGAGGACAGACAGAATGCATCTTCTTCGGTGATGATGCTCCCTGTAACTTTGGTGCTCTGACTTACAAGCTCAGACCAACAGTGAAAAACTTGGGGGTGACATTTGACAAGGACTTAAAATTTGATAAACAAATAGCGCCTGTAGTCAAGGCTCGTTTTTTATCAGTTATGTCTTTTATCCAAAGTTAAGCCTTTTTTTTAATCGTTTTGATTTGGAAAAGGCCATTCATGCTTTTATCACCTCAAGGCCACCCGACTACTGTAATTCCCTGTATGCAGAAATCCCCCAATCCTCCATTAGACGCCTTCAATTGGTCCAAAATGCTGCAGCTCAACTTTTAACCAACACTTCCGTGAGCACATTACCCCCTGTTTTATTTTCTCTCCAGTTGATTTTAGAATTAAATTTAAAATTGTATTATTCACTTTTAAAGCACTCAATGGTCTTGCCCCACTATATTTGACTGATCTTGTAGCTGTCTGTGAATATAGAAGAACACTGAGATCATCTAATACATTTCTCCTGTCTGTTCCAAAGACCAACTACAAACGATGGGGTGACCTTTTCTGTTGTTGCACCCAGACTCTGGAATCATACTTCTGGACTTGCGCTCCATCACTGATATGGAGTTTTTTAAATTTAATCTTAAAACCTTTTTATTCAGGCATGCTTTTAATACAAATTCTTTGTCATTCTTGTTATGTTTTAATTGTTTTAATTTTTTTTACTGGCTGTTTTCTAACTGTTTAATTGATTGTTTTTTTTGCTTCTTGTGCAGCACTTTGTGCACCTTCTGGCTGCTGAAAAGGGCTCTATAAATAAAGTTTGATTGGTTGATTGATGATCATTTAGGGAATCGCGCAAATTAACTTCAGAAACCGTTTTAACTTCTTTTTTTGAAAATTGTTACTTTTGCTCTTTTAATGTTGGGCACGTTTTCATTCTGTGCACGATGAAAACTTTTAATAAAAAGTGCTGAAATGGCTGACTTGGCTCCGTAAGCATGACAGGAGATGAAAGTTTGAATAAAAACTCCTTGTTGTTGTTTACCATGCCTCCTCCTCTGCAGCCTTGGGCTCAAACCTCATGTCCGTGTTCACGTTGAACAGCGTGTCCTCGTCCGTGAGAGGCGGGGGAGACTTTTTATATAAAGGATGCTCGAACAGAGCCGACAGCCTGGAGCTCCTGTCCGGCGCGCGCAGCCTCTGTCCGGCGCGCGCGCCCTCCTCCCCCGCAGCCCTGCTCCTCTCCGGGGGGGAGGACCCGTTGGAGCTGGGCTCAATGCTGAAGTCCTGCAGGATCCGGAGGGTGTGCTTGCTGCTGCTGCTGGGCCAGCCCTGCAGCAGCTGCTTCCCTCCCCAGCTCTGCGGCTGCTCGCTGGTGGCGCACGAGCAGCCTCCTCCTCCTCCGTGCCTCTCCAGCTTGGGCAGCAAGTCGATCATGATGTGCACGGAGCACGCGATGAGGAACACCATGAGGATGAGGACCCGGAAGCGGCGCAGGAGGATCATCTTCATGGTCTCGCGCTTGAGCAGATGCGAGCACTTGGTGCAGATGATGAGCACGCAGAGGAGCAGGCTCACTACATCACTGATGATGTTGATCACACTGCACGCCAGGCGGATGAAGTACACGTTGAACACGTAGGAGCCATCTTCACTGGCCGTCTTGAGGGAAGGCGTCAGCCTTTTTCTCTCTCTATCCCTCTCTTCTTCTTCTTTTTTTTTTTTTTTACAACATCCGAGTCCTGCGCGACTGGAGACTATTTTTAGCTCAGAGGCGCAAAGTCGCCCGCACGAGTCCAGGTAGAACAGGTCGAGTCGGTTCACACCAGCGAGCGGTGTGCGCAAGCCTCATCCTCCCCCCGGCTGGAGAGGATCTCTTCCAAACAAAAATCAAAACACTCCGGGAGAGAAGAACCCGATCTGCCTGCGCGCGACCTCGATCCGAGTGGCTCAACATTTAAAAAGAAAAAGCAAAAACAAACAGTGGAGCTCGTCACATTTCAATGTCCTGGAGGGGAAAGTCCCCGGAAATCGATCCAGCAGCAATCCGTGGCGCGTCACGGGAGAGAGGGGTGTGTGGTGGGGGACAGGCAGCAAGCTTTGGAGCGTTCTGCGCAGGTAGAAGGTGGTCCAGAGTCCAGAGTCCTCTAGGAGCGCAGCTGGAGGGGGGTGGTGGGGGGAGGGGGCCAAGAATGAGCTCCTTGTAGCATGTGGGAATATCTGGGTGGGTGTGTTAAATATGATGATGAAGCCACGGCTGGAGCCTGCCTTTACGCAGCGTCACCGCGCGCAGATTGGCTGAAAAACACAGAGTGAGAGAGAGAGAGAGGGAGAGAGGGAGAGAGAGGGAGGGATGTGAAGCGCATAACTGTTCGTCTGTGTTCCTCCTGGAATAAATCAACACTGCACATCCCGGCTGCTCAAGAAGAGGGCGTCTTTCCACCGATCCAACCGTCTCCAGACCTCTGTCCTCTGAAATCCATCTGCTGGACTCGCTCCGAAGTGTGCAGTCCATCCGATGCATTAGACAGACCTATTAAAGCTGGGGGGGCACTCAGAGCACAAACTGCCTCCTCAATAAGCTTCAGTGGCTGCATGAAATTAAAAGCACAACAAAACATAGAGAACGGCATCACCTGTGCCATAAAAAACGACCCGAACACTGTAACTGCTGATGGCTGAGTGGTTAGAGCAACTAAGACAATCAGATTTGTTCCGGCTCAAACTTGTCCTAAATGCTGATAAAACCAAAGGGATGTTTTTTTTTTCAAATAGGAAGTCGGTCCCAGCAGTTCTTCCTCTGATTTTATCCTCAAATGGTGTCCCTATTGAGTTTGTTGATTCCTATAAATATTTGGGTATCCTGGTCGATTCACATCTCTCTTTTAAACTCCACGTGGAAAACCTAGTGAAGAAACTGAAAGTTAAACTGGGTTTCTTTTTCAGAAACAGATCATGTCTAACACTGAATGCTAGGAAACGCCTTGTATCTGTGACTTTCCTTCCCTCCATTGATTACGGTGACATTCTCTACATGAATGCTCCTACAAGCACCCTGCAGATGTTGGATGTTGTCTATCATGGTGCACTAAGATTCATAACTGGTTGTGATTATCGTACCCACCACTGCACCCTGTATTCACTGGTTAACTGGACATCATTAACCTCACGCAGACTCTTCCACTGGTACATTTTCATCTTTAAATCACTTCTTGGTCTGCTGCCCTCATACATCTCCTCCTACATGTCTTTGCGTGAGTGCAGCTACAGCGTGCGCTCTCAGGACATGATTACCTGCAGTGTTCCGTCAGTGAGGACTGAACTTGACTGAACGAGCTTGCGTCTCAAGCCACAGGCTAAGCTGGCTAGTAGGGTTGTACATCTTTGTGTGACAGACGATTCGATTCACATCTAGATACAAGGGTTACGATTCGATTCAAAAACGATTTATTTTAAAAACGGAACGATTCGATTCGATGCAGTGTAAAAGCGATTCGGTTCGATTCGATTAAACTTCAAATAATTCTACGTTTTAATATTTGTTGATGTACCGGTAGACAAATATTTCATTATGAAAGAAAAAGGACCATTTCTATCAATGTGACATTCTTAGAGCATTTTTAAATTTGTAAAAGTCCACATATATCATATCTAAAAGGGTGCTGTAAAGCACTGGTAAAAATAAAGTAAAAAGCCAAACAAAATAATCACATGTTAAATGTGTTTATTTTTAAACATGGACCTAAAGACCAGCTAAAAGAAAATTTCCTACAGAAAATACAGAAAAAATATAAAAGGCACAAATGGTTACAGCAGCATGTAATAAAATAAAAATCACTAGGAAAAAAACCCAGGAATAAGCTATAAGCACAAAGCTCCTGAGTCCTGTGCAATAACCTGTTGTGCAATAACCTGTCACACAACCTGTAGTTTGGTAGTTATGTGCAATATAGATCATGTGCATTTTAGCTTATATTTCATTACTACCTTGAAATAGTTATTCACACAAATTCATCCTGCTTCACCGTTAAAATTCTACCATGTTGTTTACTATTTTTCTCTTCAGAAACTTTGTAATATTATAATTACTGTTTCACTTTTTGGTAGTTTATTTTGTACCCTCATTGCATGCTTTAGTATTTCCTGTTTGCTTGTTGTTTGTTTTTTAGCAAGTCAAAATCGTTTTTTCTCATCCTGAGCATTTCATTGTACTAAGTTAACCCTGTGTTAACCTGCATATGACAAATAAACACTTGAACTTGAACTTAATAATACAAAACATAATGCAAGAACAGTACACCTAACAACAGCAGCACGAACATGAGTTTGTGTGAGCAGGTGGGCACGGATTAATATAAAAACATGCTCTCTTTACCTCTTGACTTCTTCACTGGCCTGGTCCCTCACAGATCTAGTTGCCATCCTCACTTCAAAGTCTCCCAACAGCTCGTCCAGCGCTGACATTTTCTTCTTTTTACAAGGTGGTTCATCATCTGAAATAGAAAACAAGCACCATATATTACTGGCTATGTTTGCCATGAAGTTTTTTTTTTTTACTGACTTTACCATTTTATGTAAAAATCTTCATCTGATGTTCAGAATTTATTTATGTAGGGACTCGTGTACATGTGTAAAAGATATATCATTATCATCATGATGATTTGTGCATGCAGATTCTCTCATTATAGTGAATGTGTTTTATGCTGATACAATAACTGCAGCACAAGTTTAAGACAAAGTCAGCTCATTCTTGATCACAAGTTATAAAACACAAACCTGTATGCTCATCTTGGGTCTGGGGTGCATCATTGCAGACATCAAGATCTCCATTTGCAGGTTCAGTCTGCACTGGACCTCTCTGAACTGAATCCCCCGTTACCTAGAAATAAAACATGACATTACATTTAGTGTGTACAGTATGGTTAAATGCAGTGTAAACAATCAAAAAACAGTAGGCAGAATAAATCTAGTGACAGCAACAAAACACAGCAGACTGTAAGATGTATTTTGACAGTGTGCTGGGGGATTTACCTTGTGATGCAGGGATGTTGTTTTTGCTGATAGGCTTGTGAATGTCCTCTCTGCATCATGGCTACTGTTGTAGCTTTATGCTTCTTATTAATCTTGTATGGCTGTGGGTCATAGTCATGCAGCTTATATTATAGGTGAAGGCTGAGACAACGCAGTTCGGGTCCAACAACGTGTTTATTCTTCTGTGTAACAACAAGACTGTTCACCCATTCTGTGGGCTCATTGACAGGAGTTATCACTGCTACTGAGGAAGGGCAGGGACTTAAAACAGTGTGGAAGAGATCTTCAAGGCCTGTGTAGCTCGTGAACTATCACTGAGTTGCCCGTAAAATTTAGTGATAACGTTACCCGTCGCTTTGTGTGTGGCAGCTGCATGATCCTGCTCGTTGTTGTGAGGCTTGAAAAGTTGTTGGTCGAGGTTTGTTGTGCTACCAGTGTACTTCGGAGGTGCGCTGCATAGCTTACAAATAGCGTGGCTTTTGTCGAGTTTTCCGTCCTTCTAGTAAAACCCGAAAACGTTCCACACTTTAGATTTTTGTCTGGCTGATGTGTTGAAAATCTTTCGCGGTGACTCGCTAGCGCGCGCGGCTACTATTTACATCCATGCTCGCTCGTGCTCTTGGTGAGCTATGGCGCATGCGTGAGAATAGCTTCGCTCTCGCGTTGTTTTAGAAACGCATTGTAAACCCAGCAAGTCTCGCGATAACCGGTCCGTGTCTTTTCAACCGGTTCATCTCTGAATTTGTGGCTGGTTGCTGTCGGTTTACGTGGCTGCTACCGATGCAACCACATCGCTAGCTTGTCAAACCGGATATCCGGTCGAATCGGTTAATCTATAACAAGCCTACTGGCTAGCCGACCTCAAAGCCGCCGCGACCAGAGAGGGCTGAACGCCGCACGGACTGAAAAGTTGTCGACAGGTATCGTGTGCAGACCTCGGAGCTGTTGCGACCGAAGGAGGCTGAGCGCCATGCAAGTACCGGTGTACCGCTGTCAGGAGCTACGAGCTGGGCTAGCATCAGAGCTACGTGCTGTGCTAACTGAGCTAACATCCGAGCTGCTATGACCGGAGGAGGCCGAGCACCGTGCGCAAACCGGAGGATCGCCACCTGGAGCTTCGAGCTGGGCCGGGCATCGTGCGCAAACCGGAGGACCGCCACCTGGAGCTTCGAGCTGGGCCGGGCATCGTGCGCGAACCGGAGGACCGCCGCCTGGAGCTTCGAGCTGGGCTGAGCACCGTGTGCGAACCGGAGGACCGCCGCCTGGAGCTTCGAGCTGGGCTGAGCACCGTGTGCGAACCGGAGGACCGCCGTCTGGAGCTGGGCTAGCATCAGAGCTGCACCTGGAGCTACGTGCTGTGCTAACTGGGCTAACATCGGAGCTGCTGCGACCGGAGGAGGCCGAGCACCGTGCGTGAACCGGAGGACTGCCGTCTAAGCCGGGCTAGTGAGCCAACCTCTTCGGATAACAGATCTGATTGCTGCAGGCTGCTGAGACCGTGAGTTCTGATCTGATAACTGCTGATCTGGGTGCTGGGCCACAGCCACCATCGTTAGGCCTGTGAGCCTCGTGGAAGGGCCACGTGGTTCAGCAAACAAACCAGCAGTGGTGGGCAACGCTAATCCAAAAATTAGTTCCGTTATTTCTAAAGCACTAATTAATTTATTTAGGTCCGCAATTTCAAAAGCACTAATGTCTTATGAAAATTAGGGGAAGCTAATTCTAATCCGCTAATTAAATTCAACAATTGGTAGCAGCAAGTTATGCAATATTTGCACTACACTGCCAACTAGCGGTGCATGAACTGTTATACAGTAAGTTGTTTGAGTTTCAGAGTATTTAGTTTGGTTCTCTTCAACAGGTTTGACAAGGACAAAATGTACCCATTCCAAAGTCTGTTAGCTAAACTGCTGACATATTTGGCTGTTTTTTTTTTCTTCTTTTGTTACTTTTAGTACCACTAGATCGCATGTGTCAAACTCAAGGCCCGTGGGCCAAATCCGGCCTACCATAACCGTTTCTGTGGCTCTCTACACCCTAGAACTTCAAGATAACAGTTGTAAGCATGTTGCTCTCAGGTGGTGGGTCCCCATCCCTACACTCCCTGGTCTCTCTGTTAATTGTCTTGCTTATCTCCTCCATTTTGTTGTCCAGGTGTTTGTGATTGTCATGCTGTGTGTTCATGTACCTGTATATAAAGTCAGGGATTTTTTAATTGATAAAGCTCTGTATATGTTGTATAACACAATCATTGTTCCACATTTAATCTATTGTATTGAGGTTTGGGGAAAAGCGTGCAAAACAATTACAAAGCCTGTTTTTATTTTACAAAAGAGAGCTGTAAGAGTAATCACCAGAAAACATTTCAGTCACCCATCAAACACCTTGTTTCTTCAGCTAAATTTATTGAAATTCCAGGAATTGGTAGAATATAGTATTTTATCAGTTATGTATAGGGCTCATAATAACACATTACCTTTAAATATCCAAAGAAATTTAGACAAAGTTATTACAATCTTAAAGGGACAGATA
>JBBPBX010000111.1:54310-153739 GCA_038048925.1 Garcialebias charrua | reverse complement strand
AAACGAGTTAACAGAAGTTAAACTATAGTTAGCAGGTGTTGAACTGAAGTTAAACGAGTTAACAGGAGTTAAACTATAGTTAGCAGGTGTTAAACTCAAGTTAAACAAGTTAACAAGGGTTCAACTATAGTTTGCAGGTGTTAAACTAAAGTTAAATGAGTTAACAGGAGTTAAACTATAGTTTGCAGGTGTTAAACTAAAGTTAAACGAGTTAACAGGACTTAAACTATAGTTAGCAGGTGTTAAACTGGTGTTAAACGAGTTAAATGAGTTAACTGGAGTTAAATGAGTTAACACGAGTTAAACTATAGTTATAAGTTGAACAGGAGTTAAACTTCACGGGTGTTAAACTGGAGTTAAACGAGTTAACAGAAGTTAAAATGTAGTTAGTAGGTGTTAAACTGGAGTTAAATGAGTTAACAGGAGTTAAACTATAGTTAGCAAGTGTTAAACTGGAGTTAAATGATTTAAACTATAGTTACTAAGTGTTAAACTGGAGTTAAATGAGTTAAACTATAGTTAGCAGGTGTTAAACTGGAGTTAAACGAGTTAACAGGAGTTAAGCTATAGTTAGCAGGTGTTAAACTGGAGTTAAACGAGTTAACAGGAGTTAAACTATAGTTAGCAGGTGTTAAACTGGAGTTAAACGAGTTAACAGGAGTTAAACTATAGTTAGCAGGTGTTAAACTGTAGTTAAACGAGTTAACAGGAGTTAAACTATAGTTAGCAGGTGTTAAACTGGAGTTAAACGAGTTAACAGGAGTTAAATGTGAGTTAAGAGGAGTTAACTGCTTTATTTTTAATAAATGTCAAAAATGAGTCAAAAACATTTAATATCTACCGTGAGCGGTTTGAACAAACGGGAAACGAGTTTCTGCTCAGCTTCCTGTTCATTTAGTCAGAGTCAGAGAGTCTTTATTGTCATTTGCACCGCATGTGGTACATGTGATGAAAACGAGATTATGTACACGGGGTCCCAGTTACATCCAACAACAAATGCAAGAGAAAAACAGTAATAACATCTAGAATTAACTAAGAGAAACATCAACTAGTAATACACTAAGCCCTAATGTAGTAGAAAACATCATTATAAACAGCAGCACGAACATGAGCAGATGGTCACAGATGAACACAGCAACAAGAAAACAGATCAGCATCAGCATGATGTGATATTTTGCAGTGATTATTCTTATTATTTATTTATTCATGAGTCTAACAGCCTCAGGGTAGAAGCTGTTCCTCAGTCTAGTGGTTCTACATTTGATGCTCCTCAACCTCCGTCCTGAGGGGAGTGGGGCAAAGAGTGAGTGTGCTGGATGAGTGAGGTCTTTCATGATGCAGGTGGCTCTTTTCCTGCATCTGGAGGTGTAAATGTCTGTGATGGTGGGGAGACTGACTCCAACAGACTTCTGTGCAGCCTTCACCACTCTCTGCAGAGCTTTCCTCTCTTCAACTGTGCAGCCTCCATGCCACACGTTGATGCTGGAGCACAGGATGCTCTCCACTGCACACCTGTAGAAGGAGGTGAGGACTGGGCTGCTCAGACCAGCTCGTCTCAGCCGTCTGAGGAAGTAGAGTCTCTGATGACCTTTCTTGATCAGGCTGGTGGTGTTGTTGCTCCAGCTGAGGTTATCATTCAAGTGTACACCCAAGTATTTGTAGCTGGAGACCACCTCCACTGCAGATCCTCTTATGTTCAGTGGGGCATGGGTGTGTTTGTTCCTTCTGAAGTCCACAATCATCTCCTTTGTCTTCTTCACATTCATGTGAAGACATTTTTAGAGTTCAAAGGTCACAGGAAGTTTTGACTTAAGACCTAAAGCTCATATTTCTCATCTCATCCTTTTGTTTCTGCTCCTCCTCACTCTTCATCCCTCGCTCCTCATCCTCCTTCAGATGATGTCATTAACCTGACCTTTGACCTCTGTTCTCAGGCGGGCAGGAGGACTACGTTCTGTCGTATGAACCCGTCGTCCAGCAGGAAGGTGAGATGTTTTTTTAAAGCGTTCTGTTAGGTGACTTTATTTTGAAGATCAAAAGGTTCTACAGAACTTTAGGACGTTAAATTAATTTATAAAATTCTGTTTGATTAAAAAATAGATTTAGTTTGTTCAGACTGATGATGTCATTATTTAACTGGCTCGTTTTTAATCAAAATAAAATCCAAGCACACAATGAACCCGTGCCAAGTCTGTGATGACATCACTTCCTGCCTGTTGGGTTCTGACCCGGTTCCCCCTTCTCTGACAGTGAGCTACGCCCGGCCCATCATCATCCTCGGCCCGATGAAGGACCGGATCAACGACGACCTGATCTCAGAGTTTCCAGATAAATTTGGCTCCTGCGTCCCACGTAGGTCCAACAGACGACCTTTGGTCCACGTTTGAGTAGTTTGGATCAGGACGAGGCTCTGTTGTGGTTCTGTTGGGATCAGGACGAGGTTCTGTTGTGGTTCTGTTGGGATCAGGACGAGGTTCTGTTGTGGTTCTGTTCAGACACGACCCGACCGAAGCGGGACTACGAGGTGGACGGCAGGGACTATCACTTCGTGGTGTCCAGGGAGCAGATGGAGAAGGACATCCAGGAACACAAGTTCATCGAGGCGGGCCAGTACAACAACCACCTGTACGGAACCAGCGTGCAGTCGGTCCGCCAGGTGGCCGAGAAGGTACCGGTACCAGAACCTAGAGACCCGGTCTTTAGGGTCTCCTTGTTGCGTACACCAGCAGGCTCATGTTTGTGTCGTGTTGCGTTCAGGGGAAGCACTGCATCCTGGACGTTTCAGGAAACGCCATCAAGCGGCTGCAGCTGGCTCAGCTTCATCCTGTCGCCATCTTCATCAAACCCAAATCTGTGGAGAACATCATGTGAGTGAAACTCCGCCTCTCCTGCGCAGCTCCGCCTCCCTCCAGTGTGTGACGCGCTGCTTCTTCTTCTTCCTGCAGGGAGATGAACAAACGTCTGACGGAGGAGCAGGGCCGCAAGACGTTCGACAGAGCCGCCAAGCTGGAGCAGGAGTTCACCGAACACTTCACAGGTCCGGTTCTGACCCGCCGGTTCTGACCCGCCGGTTCTGACCCGCCGGTTCTGACCCGCCGGTCGGTTCTGACCGCCGCCGGTTCTGACCGCCGCCGGTTCTGACCGCCGGTTCTGATCGCTGGTTCTGACAGCTGGTTCTGACCGCAGGTTCTGACCGCCGGGCTTCAGCCGAGTTCAAAAATGTTGCTTAGTGTTCGGCTGCAGGCGCCACACTTCAGCTGATGTATGAGCTGAAACATGAGCCCGTGTTCAGAGAAGTTTGAACGTTTGGAGTTTGAACAGCAGAGTCTGGTTTTAATATTATTATTATTGTTATTATTATTGTTATTAAGTTAAAGAGGAGTTCATGAAGTTTGACAGCAATTAAAATGTTAAGCTCTTTATTTACATAAAACCCAAAAAGCTTCTAGAACCTGTGGTGGGGCCTCAGAACAGTCGGCGGCCATGTTTTACTGATCAGAATAAATTAAATCAATAAATTCTGTTTTACTGATCAGAATAAATTAAATCAATAAATTCTGTTCTACTGATCAGAATAAATTAAATCAATAAATTCTGTTTTACTGATCAGAATAAATTAAATCAATAAATTCTGTTCTACTGATCAGAATAAATTAAATCAATAAATTCTGTTTTACTGATCAGAATAAATTAAATCAATAAATTCTGTTTTACTGATCAGAATAAATTAAATCAATAAATTCTGTTTTACTGATCAGAATAAATTAAATCAATAAATTCTGTTCTACTGATCAGAATAAATGATCAACGATTCAAAATCTAAAGCTGAAAGACCTGGACGTGTTTGGGTCAGAACCAGAACTGAACCAGTCTGGGTTCTACACGTGGCCCACGTCCTGCAGCCCCTCGTTTATCACGGGGTGCGTTCTGGACCCCAGTGATAAATGAGGGGCTGCTGTAACGCCAAAACACGGTCTGTGATCCAACATGTCGTTAAGTATCCGCTCCAGCAGTTGATTGACAGGTCTGATTGATTGGCAGGTGTCACTGGCTGACTGACCGTGTGTTTGTGTGTGCAGCCGTGGTGCAGGGCGACACCCTGGAGGAGATCTACGATCAGGCGAAGCAGATCATCGAGGAGCAGTCGGGGCCGCTCATCTGGGTTCTGTCCAAGGAGAAGTTATGAGACGCTCCTCGTCTTCATCGCTCCTCCTCCTCTTCACGCTCACTTTGTTTTATTTTGAAAAGAGGCGGCCTCGTCCCTCCACCTCCCAACGATCAGCAGACATGTTGTAGATTTATCTGACTGGACGCCATCTTTGGTTTCCTGAGTTAAGCACACAGGAAGTGACATCACACTCGGTACGGCTCCTTAATGTTTAAGGGAGGAGAACTTTGCAGGAGAAGAGGAGTTCAGGAAACGTACGAAGCAGATTTTTATTTTTGTGGGGTTTTCCTTTCTTTGAGTCTTGTAACCCAGTGGGCGGAGCCTCCGTCTGAGGCAGAGGTAAGGTAACAGGTGGGCGGAGCCTCAGTGTCTGGATCAGAGGAGAACGAGACACAAAAAGCAGAACTTTGCACGTTTGAGCTTTAACAGCATGTCAGTGAACCCTGTTGATTTCCCATCAGCCCTTTCACCTCAACGTCTCGGCTCTTTTTTCTTTTTTTTTTTACTTCATAGGAACTTGTTTTTGTTGCTCCTCGCTGCTGCAGGGTGTCGGTCAGGACGCTGCAGGCTCGCTGCTCCGCCGCCGGGGGGCGCCGTGGAGCTCGACGCCCACTGTGACCAGTTCAAACTTAACGAGTTGAATCCTCCGACAGCAAAGATCAAACTCTGCGTCAGTGCCAAAAACATTTAAAACGAGAAGAAAAGACTTTTACAAGATGAACAGTTTATTACAGCAACGTTTACATTCTTACACAGATCACTATTTTAACTACGAATAATACACATTAATTCTATTGTTAGTTTTAGATTTCACCAGATTGTGCCAAAAAGAATTAAAAATATAAAATATATACATGTTTACACCTTACTTGATTATTGTGCAAAAAAACTGCTGATTTTAAATAAAAAAAACTATTAAATTAAAACACAATGAACACAAACTAACACACATTTAAATTAAACTATATTTAAACTTTTTCCAAAGTTGAGCAAAAGTTTTTTTTTTTTTTTTTACCTATTAAAGAAAATTTAGTTACCGTAGTTTCCGGTGTATAAGCTGCTACTTTTTTCTTAGGCTTTGAACTTCACAGCTGATTTAAGGATTTTTATTTCATTTTGATATTTTATTTTGACAGGCTATCAAGCTTCCTGCTACGTAAAAACATTTAAAACATTTTGCTTTGTTGCACCCGAGCACTCGTGTAGCTGCCCAACACGTCTCTCTTGGGGGGGGTTGTCATGACACAGAGAGACACCCTCAGGTCGTCATGACAACCACCTTTTTTCATTCATTCATTAAACCTTTATTTATACAGGTCAATCCCATTGAGCCTCGAGGACTCCCTCACTCATGGTTACTCTACTGAATGGCCTAACACACAATGAACACAAACTAACACAAGAACTGACTAATCACTAAAAGAACAATGTTAAACAGTTACCGTACTTTTCGGCAGATAACACACAGTTTTTTTACTAATTTGAATGTCCTGCGGCTTATACGCCGAAGCGTGTTATTTATGGATTTTTTCCCATATTTTTAGACCCATTTTTGGCTCTGATATCGCCGTTTTTCATTTTGGGCAAAAAATGGTGCAGTACCACATTTGTCCGCTAGGGGGACACTTCCAGAGAGTCCACCGACCGTTTCTAGCTCATGTGTCCGAAAAAAGCCTCCTCTGCTCGGACTGACTCTGTCGCTGCCCGGCCTCCTGCTCTGGAGGTAACCACTGTTAGCTGTGATGTTAGCTGTTTTTTTTTATCAAGATAACTCATGAACCACGCAGTGGATTTTCTTGAAACTTACAGAGCGTAATTATTTGGTGGTCATTTACAAACTGTTGGCTGCAGAAGATATTTAGAGCTAAAAAAATTGCTCTTTTAGCTTGTTAGCGATATAGCTACCGCAAACAGATTCCTACTGTTTGATAAACAGCTCTTAAACCACTCAACAGATATTTTTTAGGCTTTCAGAGTGTAATTATATGGGTTTTCATTTACAAACTGTTGACCTGTATACGACATTTGAGATAAAATTAAATTTTTTATTCATTGTTTAGAGACAGAATCGTCTCGTAGCTTCGGTTTTATTTCCGTTTATATTGTTATAAATCATAAACCACTCGGCAGATTTTTTTTAGCTTACAGAGTGTAATTATATGGGTTTTCATTTACAAACTGTTGACCTGTATAAGACATTTGAGATAAAATTAAATTTTTTACAATTTATTTTATAGTAGCGCACGCGACCATTTGGAAGACGTCAAACCGAAACAATTTAAATTCAGCAGATTTGACCATTTCGTGAATTGATTAAGGAACGGTTAAGCTCAGGAACCCTCGTGCTATAATGTCAGCTAAGAAATATATTTTTTCTCAGCAAAGAAATAATAGTTTTTACAGTGTTAATCTTGTAAAGTCCTTCCTGCTGGCTCGCTTCTGTGGCCGCCATTTTCAGCAGGGCAAATGAGGCGCTGATGCGTCGCGTAGCGGTGACGCATGATAGATGCGTCTTATAGGGCGAAGCGTGTTATTTATGGATTTTTCCAATTGACAATAATTGGACAAAGCGGATTATAAGAAGTGTGTTAAACACCGAAAAGTACGGTAACTGAAATGATGAACAATGAACATCAATTTTACCCATAATCCCTCCCTGAGGTCATGTGACCAGCAGTCATCCACAGCAGAATGCTACAATACGTACAGTAAAAGTTTTACGAGCGTAACATGGCTGGTAATAATAATAAATTATACAGTAGCCTACCAGGAAGTCATTGATCGCTGGAGCAAAGTTGCTCTGTGAGCATGTGAGACGTGCACCATGCTCTGTGCAGTAATTTCAATGGTCAATTTTTTTAACCATTCATTTACACAGGTAGTCTCATGAAGACACATCTCAATGTCTACCTCATTGGTTCATTGTAGCTATCTGCTGGTCACATGACCTCAGAGAGGGATTATGGGTAAAATTTAAGTTATTCATTCATTCAACCTTTATTTAGTCAGGTAAATCTTTTGAACCTCGTGGGCTCATTTACGAAAGCGACCTGCTAAAACTAAAGAACAATGAACAGCAATGGTAGAATTTCCATAAACAACAAACAAACAATAAACAATAGAAAACAAGAGAGGAAAAAAAATAAAATAAAAAATAATAATATTTTTTTTTTATTTTTTTTAAACAAAGTATCAAAAAACTAGCAAAACATTATAAGGTAGACGTATAAAATCAAAGACAGGAACAAATCTGCATTGGTTTTTGCCAGGATTCCAACAGATTCTGAAAACCATTTAGAGAAGTCAAGGTCAAGTCAAGTTAATTGTTAATCATTGATTTAGTTTGTGTTCATTGTGTGTTGGTCCATGAGTGAGGGAGGTGGTTGTCATGACGACCTGTGGGTTCTTTATAAAACTCCACCTGGTGGTTGATTCTTGATCTACAACAAGCAGCACATCTGTCTCAGCAGGTGTGCCGCCACGTCACAACATGAACACGGTAATTTACAAAATTATCCATTGTACAAAAAATATCATTTAGACAAAAAATTGGAAGTTTGTTTACAAAATTATACTCACATTGTCCAATAAAAATGTTGTGATTTAAAACATGAAAGTTTATTTAAAATGTATTTTATTAAAACGACTTTAGTGCAAAATAGACTCAGTTGCCTTAAATCTACAAAACAAAATATATTAAATATTAAAACATTCTTGTAAATGTATTTGCACATCGTATAAAATTTATAAAACATAAAATTATGTGGAATTTATTGCAGGAGATTAAAAAAAAGAGGAAATAAACAACCGAGTTTTATTATTTAAAAAAATAAAATCATAAACAAAAAATATATATAACTTGTCGTTGGGAGCGGCGCCCTCCTGCGATGCGAGCGTGAGCCCTGGTGGTTGTCATGGCAACGTCCCTCAGCGGAGTCAGTGTCTTACCACGCCCACGATGCGGATCATGTGACCTGGGGGCGGAGCCTGTAGTCGAGCTGCCACCTCCAGGCGTCCTCAGGTGAGGACAGGATATTTAACCCTCGGTGAACTGCCTATTTTCTTATAATAAAAGTCTATATTGAACTCTGAGCACTACGGGATTATTTTCTTTGCATTAATCATAAATGATAGAAAAGTGTAAAAATATTTTTAAATGTTTGTTTCTTTGATCACCTCCTTCTTTGTCTTTAATTTTATTTTTTAAGCATAATAAAAGAAAAGTTAACAAGAAAGCTTGACGTGGTTTTGATTTTTATTCAGCTGGTAAACAATGACTTCTCTAGTCCTGGCCCTCGAGGGCCCCCAGCAGGTTCCAAGTGTTTCTCAAATGATGGTGGCCCTCGAGGGCCCCCAGCAGGTTCCAAGTGTTTCTCAAATGATGGTGGCCCTCGAGGGCCCCCAGCAGGTTCCAGGTGTTTCTCAAATGATGGTGGCCCTCGAGGGCCTCCCTACTGCAGGTTTGTGCAGAGCATGAAGCGGCGGTTGAACCGTAGAGTCTGGTGGGTTGGAGCAGGACACGGGTGCACCCTGCAGGACAGTTCCAGGACTCTGCAGGACAGTTCCAGGACTCTGCAGGACAGTTCCAGGACCCTCCAGGACAGTTCCAGGACCCTCCAGGACAGTTCCAGGACTCTGCAGGACATGTCTTTAGAGCTGAAACTCTTTGGTGCGTTCGGAGCGAAGACTGGATTTCAGCTTCGTCTTTCTTTTAAAACGAACAGTTTAAACGTAACGAACAGTTTAAACGTAACGAACAGTTTAAACGTAACGAACAGTTTAAAAAAGTAACGAACAGTTTAAAAAACGTAACGAACAGTTTAAAAAACGTAACGAACAGTTAAAACGTAACGAACAGTTAAAACGTAACGAACAGTTAAAACGTAACGACCAGTTTAAACGTAACGACCAGTTTAAAAAACGTAACGACCAGTTTAAAAAACGTAACGAACAGTTTAAAAAACGTAACGAACAGTTTAAAAAACGTAACGAACAGTTTAAACCTAACGAACAGTTAAAACGTAACGAACAGTTTAAACGTAACGAACAGTTTAAAAAACGTAACGAACAGTTAAAACGTAACGAACAGTTAAAACGTAACGAACAGTTAAAACGTAACGACCAGTTTAAACGTAACGAACAGTTTAAAAAACGTAACAAACAGTTTAAAAAACATAACGAACAGTTTAAAAAACGTAACGAACAGTTTAAACCTAACGAACAGTTTAAACGTAATGAACAGTTTAAAAAACGTAACGAACAGTTTAAAAAACGTAACGAACAGTTTAAAAAACGTAACGAACAGTTTAAACCTAACGAACAGTTAAAACGTAACGAACAGTTTAAACGTAACGAACAGTTTAAACGTAACGAACAGTTTAAACGTAACAAACTGTTTAAACGTAACGAACCGTTTAAACGTAACGAACAGTTTAAAAAACGTAACGAACAGTTTAAACCTAACGAACAGTTTAAACGTAACGAACAGTTTAAACGTAACGAGCAGTTTAAACGTAACGAACAGTTTAAACGTAACAAACTGTTTAAACGTAACAAACTGTTTAAACGTAACGAACTGTAAATGTTGAAGCGCTGCAGCTGGGATCATGTGAGGGAGTTGGTTTTTATGTTTTTCATGTTCCTGTGGAACAAACTGTCTTCATCAACCTTTTCAACTCCTCCCCCTTTCTACACAGGACAATCAAATGAATCCTGCACTTTGTTTCTGTCCAAACTTGACCTGTCCTGACCTTTTCTCTTGTTTTTATATCTTGACCTTTTCTGACTTTTACTCTTGTTTTTATATCTTGACCTTTTCTGACTTTTACTCTTGTTTTTATATCTTGACCTGTCCTGACCTTTACTCTTGTTTTTATATCTTGACCTTTTCTGACTTTTACTCTTGTTTTTATATCTTGACCTGTCCTGACCTTTACTCTTGTTTTTATATCTTGACCTTTTCTGACCTTTACTCTTGTTTTTATATCTTGACCATTTCTGACCTTTACTCTTGTTTTTATATCTTGACCTTTTCTGACTTTTACTCTTGTTTTTATATCTTGACCTGTCCTGACCTTTACTCTTGTTTTTATATCTTGACCTTTTCTGACCTTTACTCTTGTTTTTATATCTTGACCTTTTCTGACTTTTACTCTTGTTTTTATATCTTGACCTGTCCTGACCTTTACTCTTGTTTTTATATCTTGACCTTTTCTGACCTTTACTCTTGTTTTTATATCTTGACCATTTCTGACCTTTACTCTTGTTTTTATATCTTGTTTTTATATCTTGTGTGATTCCTTATTGAAACTCTAGTTTCCTGCAGAGGTTAGAGACGGTGGGCCTGTCATCGGAAGATCGCCGGTTCAAGCCTCAGTACCGACATCAAAATATGTGGGTGGAAAAAGGTGAAACACCCACACCTGCCTCCACTCTGGGCCCATGAGCAAGGCCCTCAACCCCCACCATCTGCTCCCTAACAGGTCTCTGTTTAAAATGAGTTCTTGTGGCTCAATGACACTACCTGGATAAATAAAGGGTAAATGAAAAATACTTATACTTTATATTTTTGATATTGATGGATGTAACTAGGACCTTGAGTACCGGTACATAATTTCGTTCCACCTCACGTTATGAGAATGTCTATAAAGAACGTTGAACCAGCAGCTTCCATTACAAAAATAAAAGCGGATTCAGTGACAGAACTGGACCTTTCTGCACCGAGCAGTTTATAATAAATTTAAATAGAGCTGAATAAAAATGAAGACGTTACACAAACAAAGCAAGAATTTGACCTGTCAGTGTCTTACCTGCAGCCAGATGGATCTGTGTTTGTCCTCAGAGGACACGTTTCATCCATCAGGACCTCTGCTGAGGGGCTTTCAGTCCAGGTCCCCTCAGGATCTGGGTGGTGGCTTCAGGTCTTTGGTTGTGTTTTGGTGCGGGGTCTTCAGGACCAGGTCTTTGTCTCCTGCAGGCTGAGGTCTTCAGGACCAGGTCTTTGTGTCCTGAAGGCTGAGGTCTTCAGGACCAGGTCTTTGTCTCCTGCAGGTTGAGGTCTTCAGGACCAGGTCTTTGTCTCCTGCAGGTTGAGGTCTTCAGGACCAGGTCTTTGTCTCCTGCAGGTTGAGGTCTTCAGGACCAGGTCTTTGTCTCCTGCAGGTTGAGGTCTTCAGGACCAGGTCTTTGTGTCCTGCAGGTTGAGGTCTTCAGGACCAGGTCTTTGTCTCCTGCAGGTTGAGGTCTTCAGGACCAGGTCTTTGTCTCCTGCAGGTTGAGGTCTTCAGGACCAGGTCTTTGTCTCCTGCAGGTTGAGGTCTTCAGGACCAGGTCTTTGTCTCCTGCAGGTTGAGGTCTTCAGGACCAGGTCTTTGTCTCCTGCAGGTTGAGGTCTTCAGGACCAGGTCTTTGTCTCCTGCAGGCTGAGGTCTTCAGGACCAGGTCTTTGTGTCCTGCAGGCTGAGGTCTTCAGGACCAGGTCTTTGTGTCCTACAGGCTGTCGGGTTTTCAACCCACCATCTTGACCCATCTTTGATCTTTAATGACCCCAACGATCAGCCACACCCATAAATTATCTTTATATATTATTTGAGTACAAGCTCTTCTAAAGGGTAAATATTAATTGGATTAGGTTAATAAATTATCAATCCATGCATTTTCGTCCGTTTATCGGGGGTCGTGTCGCGGGAGTAGCAGCCTCTGTAAGGAGGCCCAGACTTCCCTCTCCCCAGCCACATGGAGCAGCTCCTCTGGGGGAATCCCAAGGTGTTCCCAGGCCAGCCGAGAAACATAGTCCCTCCAGCGTGTCCTGGGTCTTCCTCTGGGTCTCCTCCCGGTGGGACATGCCCGGAACACCTCACCAGGGAGGTGTCCAGGAGGCATCCTAACCAGATGCCCGAGCCACCTCAACTGGCTCCTCTCGATGTGGAGAAGCAGCGGCTCTACTCACATACCTGCAAACTCAGAAGGGATGAAAAAGGTGACAAACCAGGACCCGACCCCCCAGAAGATTTTGTAATTAACATGTAAATCGAGCGTTCTGTTTCACTCCAAGAAGAAAATTAGGGGAACAGACAACATGTTTCAGGTAAAAGACATTTACTAACAGATCCTAATTTAATGACATACGCCAAAGATGGCGTCAACAAAACATAAACAAACAACAACAGCAGCAGCAAAACAAATAGCAGAGCATTTTCCTAACAGTAAAAACTCATTTCTGAAATGTTTTGGCCTGGACAAGAATTTTAGGACCAGTTTCCACTGCTGGGCCATGTTCCTCTTCTGTGCCCATTGGCGTCTGAAGCACTTTTTTCTCTCGGTGGAAGAAGAAGCGTCCTCTTCTGCTCCGCCCCCCGCTTCCCTGCTTCCTTGTCTTGTGAACCCTTAAAGCTGCACTCTGCAGTTTTTGTAGAACGCAGCACTTAGGAAAATTTTGAACAGAGACACGTTTCTGGTCCCTCCCCCTCAGAGCCATATATGGCTCTTGCTCTCGGTGAAATTCAGCTCTGCTTCCGAATGCTCCGCCTCCACTGCATGTCCTGTCAGCAGCTGCGAAGTTCTGTGATTATATGTTAATAAAACATTCTAAAAAATAAAATAAAAACAGGGAGCGCTGGTCCAGCACACCAGAACACCAGCAAATCTGCAGAGCCTCGCGCAGCCACGTTGGACATGAGTTTAATTCGCTTGTGACAAATTCATTCATTTCCTCAATGTTTCTGTCATGAGTCAGTGGAGGAGGAAGCGATCACTTGACTTTTGGCAAAAACAAAAGAAAAGTCCAGATCAGGGATGAAGAAGGGGAATTTAATACATTTGTGTCACATACAAAACAGTTTTGCATCGCTTTGCAATTATTTCAACGAGAACCTGCGCGGCCGCGGGGGCTGGGACGGGGGGGCGTGGGTTAGGAGCGTGAGAAGCTCTGTTTTTATTGGCTGGTTAACGGCGGGTCACTGTGGCTTTTTAGAAATTCTTATTTACCACCTGGAGAAGCAAGGGGACTATAGTTTTTTTCAGAGATTACTTTGTCTAACATCAGTCTATCAGGAGATAGTGACAGAGTGAATAAATATGTTAAAAATATATTTTTAGACAACTTACAGACTGCACTACAAAACTGCAGACTGCAGCTTTAAAGAGCCTCTTTTTTTCCTGCATACCTTCCTAATTCGAAGGATTTGGTCAGCTGGTTTGTAATGTCCGCGGAAACTCAATAACCACACCGTGTCGCTTCGTTACACCAAACTTTACTGAACTCAAAACTCCCATCACCCTCACATTTACCCCATGCCGTAAAGCATCTCTTAAAGGCACAGTAACATGTCGTAACAAACAGTGCACAACATTACAGGCCCAACAAACACACTAAACACTGTGATTTCTGAACACAACATGGTTATGGCTGAGCTATGGATCAGATTCTGAATTTAGGATGAGACTGAGTTCTGGATCAGACTGCATGCTAGATGAGATGCTGATTTCTGGATCAGTTTCTGACTTATGCATCAAACTCAGACATCTGGATCAGAATCAAAGTTCTGGGTCAGACTGTGAGTTCTAGACCAGACTCTGAGTTCTGGATGAGACTCTGAGTTCTGGATCAGACCCTGAGTTCTGGATCAGACCCTGAGTTCTGGATGAGACTCTGTGTAGGAGTCCTGCCTTCCCCTCCAGCACCCTCACTCGGCAGCTAATCAGCTGATTAGCTACACCTGCACCTGCCTCCTAGACCTTCACCTCCTGCTCTACTTAAACCACAACCAGATGTTCAGCCGACGCTCGAACATTGATTACCTTGGGTAATATTGTAAAAGCCTCTGATTCTTAGTTTTGACTTGTCTGCACTAACCTGTTTTGCCCGTCTGTTCAGCTCCTGTCCAGTCCTGCTTGCCCGCTCGTCTCCAAGGCTGCGTCTGGTTGCCAACCCTGCACACCAAACCCATAACTAAGGACTTCATTCTGGAGATCTTCACCACTCTTCAACTTAATCTGTACTCACCCACTGGACCCACAGTCTCTCTGGACCTCGCCCTCTGTAAACCATTACTCCTACGCCACCTGCAAACAAATTCTACACCCATTCCAGTTCCTGGTCTGCCATTTGGGGTCATATTCAGTAAACATCATGTTAGAATGTTCGAGCCTACCAGACCCTCAAGGCCAGACCAAAGACAGTCAGAGGGACCAAGCAATATTAGCTCTACAGGCCCGGAGTGAACGTAATGAGCACACTCTAACTAAACTCCTCTCCCAACAGAGCGAACTTGGTAGCATGATACATGCTATTGGACAACAAGTCGCCGCCGTTCCGGGTGATCGCGGAAGAGTCAGGCTGGGGAGAGATCGCACTAAAAAGCGCTTTCCGAAACACGCTTAATGACAACATTAAGGACCAAATCGCCACGCAAGAGCCTCCCCAGGATTTAGAAGACCTGATCTGTCTCGCAAGAATCGACACTCGAAATAGAGAACATAAATTGGAAAGGGACTACAAACCCTGGGACCGCCCCTCAACCGGAAGTAGTTCCCCGACACCAGTCTTCCCCGAACCAGAGCCAATGCAGGTGGGTCGGGCAAAACTTTCCCCTGAGGAAAGACAACGCAGATTATCTGCTAATGAGTGTCTCTACTGTGGAAAGAGTGGTCACTTTGTGAAAAACTGTCAGCTCTGTTTAAAAGGCCAGAACCACCAATAGATCAGGAGATATTGGTGGGTAATTTAACTACAACTCCTGAGAAAAACTTCTGTCTCCCTGCTACTGTTTATTTTGACAAAGATAATTTTATCACTCAGACTTTAATTGACTCTGGTGCAGAACAGAATTTGATTTCCTTGAATATTGTGAAGTTTCTTAACCTGCCAATGCTTCCTTTAAACAGCTCTGTCAGTGTCAGAGGTCTCACTGGACAGACCATCACCTCCATCTCCCACTGGACTCAAAACATTCACCTGGTGCTGTCAGGTAACCATCATGAGAAATGTGATTTTTTTTCATTTTTGATTCCCCTAAGCCCCAATTGATTTTAGGTTACCCATGGCTGTTAAAACACAACCCCCAGATTAACTGGAAAAATAACATGATTGAACATTGGGGTGAGGCCTGTTTAGTCGATTGCTTACGTTCTGCCATCTCTTCTGGTTCTGTCTCACCCCCCAGTAAGGAAGAGATTGACCTTTCCAAAGTGCCTTCCATATATCATGCTCTTGCCCCAGTTTTTAGTAAACAGAAAGCCATCTCCCTACCACCTCACAGACCCTATGATTGCCCCATAGATCTCCTTCCTGGTGCCCCTCTGCCATCTAGCAGACTATACAACCTGTCGCGCCCAGAGAGGGAGACAATGAGGCAATACATAGAGGAGTCTTTAAAGTCAGGCATTATCCGCCCGTCTACTTCTCCCCTCAGTGCAAGGTTCTTCTTCGTTTCAAAGAAAGATGAGACTTTGAGACCCTGCACCAACTTCAGGGGACTTAATAACATCACTATTAAAAATAAGTATCCCCTTCCTCTAATTGACTGTGTTTGAATGGCTTCAGGACTCCAGAATGTTCACTAAACTTGATCTCCGTAACGCCTACCACTTAGTGAGAATTCGAGAAGGGGACGAATGGAAGACCGCTTTTAAGACTCCCCTTGGACACTATGAGTACTTGGTCATGCCCTTTGGACTCACTAACGCCCTTACCGTTTTTCAAAACCTAATCAATGATGTCCTGAGAGATTTCTTGGATGATTTTGTGTTTGTTTATCTTGATGATATTTTGATTTTTTTCTAAAGACCCTGCTCAGCACACCAGACATGTCAAAGCAGTTCTCCAGAGGCTCCTGGAGAACAAACTGTATGTGAAAGCTGAGAAATGTGAATTCTCTGTGCCTTCTGTGCCCTTTCTGGGATTCATTTTTGAAGAGGGACAGGTTCGATCCGACCCAGAGAAAATAAAAGCAGTGGCAGAGTGGCCCACACCCCAGGACAGAAGACCGCTTCAACGGTTCCTAGGCTTTGCAAATTTCTACCGACGCTTCATCAAGAACTACAGTCAGGTAGCCTCTCCATTAACACAACTCACCTCTCCCATCCGTAAATTTGTCTGGTCCCCAGAGGCGGAGGCCGCCTTCCAGGAACTTAAGAGACTCTTTTCATCCGCTCCCATCCGGACCCCCATCGTCAGTTTATCGTGGAGGTGGACGCGTCTACTACAGGTGTGGGAGCGGTGCTCTCGAAGCGATCCCCTACAGATGGTAAGATCCACCCCTATGCTTTCTTTTCTCTGCGTCTGTCCCCTGCCGAACGAAATTACGATGTGGGTAACAGAGAACTGTTGGCCATCAAGATGGCCCTTGAAGAATGGAGACACTGGTTGGAGGGGGCTGAATTACCATTTGTGATATGGACAGATCACAAGAATCTTGCCTACATTCAGGGAGCAAAGAGGCTCAATGCCCGTCAAGCACGTTGGTCTTTATTTTTTGCATGCTTCAATTTCTCCACCTGGTTCTCGTAACATTAAACCTGATGCTCTTTCCCGTCAGTTCTCTTCTTCAGAGACCGAATCACCTGAGACTATTCTGCCCCACTCCTGCACTGTAGCAATCATGACCTGGGACATTGAGAGAGAAATCCTGGAGGCCCAGAAGACTGAACTGGACCCTGGCACTGGTCCCCCAGGGAGAAAGTATGTTCCCTCTGCAGCCGTCAGCAAGGTCTTCCATTGGAAAGGTCCTCCATTGGATCCATTCAGCCAAGTTCTCCTGTCATCCAGGTATGAGTTGCACCTTCTCCTTGACAAAAAGACATTTCTGGTGGCCTAACATGGAGAAGGATGTCAGACAATACGTGTCCGCCTGCACCACTTGTGCGTGTAACAAGGCCACTAACAAACCCCCAGCAGGTCTCCTCCTTCCACTCCCTACGCCTGGGCGTCCGTGGTCCCACATAGCCCTGGACTTTGTCACCGGACTGCCTGTTTCTGAGGGTAATTCTGTTGTATGTACTATCATCGACCGTTTCTCCAAAGTCGCACACTTCATACCCCTAGTTTATGTTTATGTTTATTAAATTTGTTCTCGTTTTTTTTTACAAAAGAACAATACAAGACAATCCCATAAATGATAATGTACAAAATATAAAAAAATGAAAGGTAGCAGAAAGAAGAATAAATCTTATTATATCTGCCCCTTTTTTCCAACAATCAGATTAAACAATAATAATCTTCAACCAACAGTACAAAATGACTAACTCTTTCTAATTTTCTAACTAATACAATACACATTACGCTATTTCATTTTTTTTAACACATTCGTTTTGATCATTTTCTTAAATGTAAACATTGACTTGGCATTTTTAACTACATTCTCCAAGCCATTCCATAATCTAATTCCCTGGATTGAGGTAGAACGTCCCTTCAAACTAGTTCTGAATTGTGGTTTTACAAACATCTCTGTCCCCTTAAGATTATAACAACTTTGTCTTTTAACAAAATGCATTTGGATATTTAAAGGTAATGCATTATTTTGAGCCCTATACATAACTGATAAAATATTATAGTCTACCAAATCATGGAACTTCAATAACTTTAGTTGATAAAATAATGTACTTGATGGATGACGGTAATGTTTTCTAGTGATAATTCTTACAGCTCTTTTCTGTAATACAAAAATAGGCTTTGTGATTGTTTTACACGCTTTCCCCCAAACATCAATACAATAGATTAAGTGTGGAACAATGATTGTGTTATACAACAAATACAGAGCTTTATCATTCAATAGGTCTCTGACTTTGTACAGTACTGCAATCGATTTAGCTATTTTTATTCTTACAGAATTTATGTGTTGTTTCCATGTCAGTTTGTCATCAATGATAACACCCAAAAACTTCACCTCACTCACTCTACAAATCTCAACATCCTCAATTTTGAGTGGAACATCAACAGTTTTCTTTTTATTACTGAATATCATGTAATTAGTTTTTTCTAGATTTAATGATAATTTATTTATTTTAAACCAAGTTTGTATCTTGACAAATTCTGTCTTTATCAATTCCAACATTTGTTCTATATCTTCACCTAAACAGAAAAATGTGGTATCATCAGCAAAAAGTACACATTTAAGGAGTCCTGACACATTTACCAAGTCATTCACATATAAAATAAATAGCTTTGGTCCAAGTACAGAGCCTTGGGGAACTCCACATGTGATATTACAGAGGTCAGATCTTACATCATTTATTTGTACAAATTGTTTCCTATCTTTTAAGTAGCTAGATACCCACTGTAATGCTGGTCCTCTAATACCATATTTGTTCAGTTTTTCAAGGAGAATGGTGTGATCAATAGTATCAAATGCTTTTTTTAAATCAACAAAAATACTGATACAATATTGTTTTTGATCGACAGCAGTAGTTATTTGTTCCATTAATTCCATGAGAGCCATTGATGTAGAGTTTTTTGATCTAAACCCATACTGACTGTTGCTTAGAATATTTTGTTTATCTATAAATTGATCTAGTCTGTTCACAAATAGTTTTTCAAGAATTTTTGAAAACTGTGGTAACAAGGATATAGGTCTATAATTGTTGAACACACATTTATCACCATTTTTAAAAAGAGGAACTACCTTAGCTACTTTCATATTATCTGGAAATATTCCTGTTGAAAATGATAAATTACATATGTATGTAAACGGCTCAATATGTTCTTTACAAACATTATATCCATGTCCACCCAGTCTTTTGATCTCTTGTCTGTAAGATGTTTTTTTTTTTAACTACATTCATTATTTCCTCTTTGTTAGTTCCATTTAGAAAAATACTGTTTGCACAACCTGTAATTGAGTGGATCACTAGTAAAACTACCTTCAGCATCTGAGACAGCACAGATCATGGTCAAACATGTTTTTCGTCTGCATGGTATACCTCTTGATATTGTTGAGGCCCTCAATTCATCTCCCAAGTCTGGAAGGCCTTCTGTCAAGCACTGGGAGCCACCTCCAGCCTGACGTCTGGTTATCACCCTCAGTCGAATGGGCAGACTGAGAGGTGTAACCAAGAGCTTGAAGCCGCTTTGAGGTGCGTTATTGAACATAAACCAGTCTCCTGGAGTCAACGCCTGCCTTGGGTTGAGTATGCACACAATTCCCAAGTTTCGTCTGCCACTGATTTGTCCCCGTTTGAGGCCTCTTTGGGATACACTGCGCCCTTATTTCCCTCACAAGAAACTGACATTTCTGTTCCCTCTGTCCAGCATCATCTCCGTCGGTGTCGCAGGGTTTGGCGCCAGACCAGGGCAGCTCTCCTCAGGACGGCTGAACAAAACAAGCGGTTTGCTGACCGCCACCGATCTTCTGCTCCCAATTACCAGGTGGGGCAGAGGGTTTGGTTGTCCACCAGAGACATTAAATTGAAGGACACTCCCAGGAAGCTGGCCCCCAGGTTCATTGGCCCCAAAGGTGGGCGCCAGACTGCTAGGGAGCGCTAATCCGCTTACAGCGGACCTAAACAATTTGTTAGCTTTACAGCGGATTGACTAACTTTTATAATTCACAAGCGGATTTGCGCTATTTTTATTTAAAATGCAGTACCGCTAATAACTAATTATCTATCAGTAAAAACAAAAACTTATTTGCCGACTGACAGCTTGCTGCTCGCCTCTCCACCACATCTCATCCGTGGTGTAGTGGTAAGGGCAGTCGTCTCCCGATCGGAAAGTTGGCGGTTCGACTCCCGGGACCCGCACCATGTGTCGTTGTGTCCTTGGGCAAGACACTTAACCCTGAGTTGCTCCCGGTAGGACTGGAAAGCACCTTGCATGGTAGTCTGCCACCACCGGTTTATGAATGTGTGTAGCACTTTGAGATTTTCAGTAATGAAAAGTGCGTTATAAATTGAATTAATTATTATCCATTCAGCTGCTTCTACAAATCTTCCTGACCACCTTTAAAATGGAGCTGTTCTTCATGAGTTACACTTACTGGAAGAACTGGACCAGGAAGAAGGACTTGTCTGGACTTTAAAGTCTGAACAGTTAACTGATGTGTGTTCATCATTTTCAGGACGTGTTCTGTGTTTCTATTAGAAGAATCCTGTTTTCACTGTAAAACAATAAAGTTGTTGAGCTGTTTGTCTGTCAGATGAAGAGATGCTTCCTGGAATGATTGTTGAACCTCAGTCGATGCTTGAACTGTCGTGTTCTTCAGGTGAGAAGCCACAGCTGACGTGTGGAGGCTGCAGAGCACAAACCCACACAGCTGCAGGAAATGAAGCGTGATTGGCTGTCAGCACCTTGTTCTGTCCTGATAACCACAGAACAGATTCATATCATCACCCCCCTCTGTCTCTTTGTGCCGTCTCTGGTTTCTTTTAGCTTCAAAGCAGCTCTGCTGCTTGTTCATGAGTGGAAACAACAGAGTCATCAGCGTAGAGTTTGACCTTCTCACTGTCACAAGATTCAGACACAAACTAAATGATCAGAGGATGAACTGCTCAACCTGCTGCTTTGTCACAAAACACACATTTATCATGAAGAAACTCCACTTTATTCCAGTTTCAACTTTACACATTTGGATCATGGAGAAGTTAGACAATACAAAACGTACAATCTGTCAAAAACAGCAGCTTAATACACACATAATATTTTCAGTTAAACAAAGTAAACTACAACATTGTATAAATACAGTATACTGAAAGTCATGCTCATTTTTCAAAGACGTTAAAATTGAACTTAAATTTCAGTTTTAATGAAAATGTCACAAAGTGTGTCCAAATTACCATTTGAGAAACTCAAAGGTCCACTGACGTGTCCAACACAAAGACTGAACTGTGACGGATTCTAAAGGAAAGACATGAACAGAAACAGATTGTTCACCTTCAAACAATGATTTGTTCTCACTGGTGGAGCAACGCTGTCCTCTACTGTCTGATCAGCTTCACTCAGCTTTTAGGTGGAGGTTCTGACTCCATCACCTGGAGTTCTGTTCCACTTACTGGAGACACTTTCTAACTGGATAACATAAAACTACTCCGTTCAGACTCAGAGCTGCTTCCTGGTGACGACCATGTGATGTTCTCACATCAGTTGATTTCATGGTTCTGGACTGTTCTCTTTTGTTCTTTGTTCATTTAGTGTACAGTATTTTTCAGCCTATAAGTCGCAGTTATTTTGCATAATCTACATGCCCTGCGACTTATTTATGTCCCCCCATATTTATGAACCAATTTTTGGTTGAGATATGACCATTTTCATTCATTTTGACATTGAAAACTACCATTTTCAGCTGTTAGATGGCACTCAAGTACAGGTAGTCCCCGACTGACGAGCAAGTTCCGTACTTATGAGTTGCTCGTAAACCGGAAATTCGTACGTCGGAACAAGAAACACGTGTTCTCGTAAGTCCGGATTTTCGCTCGTAAATCGGTCTTTTGCAGACACGTAACATTTTGCACTCCCGGTCGCCATTTTCCGTGGATACCCGTTCAGTTAAACAGAGGAAGTCCATGCCTTAGCTGCTACCTCGTAAGGATCAATGTTGTTAATTGAAGCTAACTTCACCATGTAACGTTCTCTGGCTTCAAGGTTGAGTTTCTCTCTATAAGGCTTCTGCTCATTTTTATATTTAGTTTGCATTTTGCTGATGTTATTGTTCTGTATCGCACTGTGTTTAACATGGACTTCCTCTGTTTAAATGAACCGGCATACACCCAACATGGCGACCGTAAGTGCAAAAATATATGAGCCGTGACGTCACGTGCAAAAGACCGGTTGGAACATTTATGCTAGCGCTACTACGAACACTCGTTTTTCATCAAAAACATTCATACTACTTCATAAACATGCTCAGAAACGTGTTTCCAAATGGTTAGCTAACACACTTTCATCTAAAAACACAAAAAAGTGCTGTATTTTTTACAAATTTACTGCTCGTTCGCCAGCTCGTAAGTCTGGGACCTCGTATGTAAGAGCGCTCGTAAGTCGGGGACTACCTGTAGTATGGCATGTCATTGTGTCATGTAATAGGTAAAAGTGGCTATTAATGACAATCAGCTTGCCATAGTACCACGTTCGTCCAGCTCCTCTTCATACCTGAAGCATTCATCAAATCAGCGGCATTTTTCTGCGCCACCCTGACAAAATGCAGCTCTTTCGACCATTGACGTGCATTTATGAAGTAAAAGTTCAACTGAGACACACCTTTACTATAATGTAGAGCAAACAAATGTTTTTTAGGTGGTTATCTTGTTAAATTTCAAAGAAATGCAAAACATTCCTCCTTCCTGATTTCCTTCCTCTGCATACACCCAGAGGACAGAGGCAGCTAATACTTTTGAAATGCAGCTGATTTGACCATTAAAGTATTAAGGAAAAGTTCAACTGAGACACACCTTTACTATAAAGTTGAGCAAACAAACAATTGTTTTTAAGTGTTTATCTTGTTAAAATCCGAAGAAATGCACAGTGAGTCGTCCCTCTGCACCCTCCCCGCTTCCACAAATCGGCTTTTGAAATACAGCTTTTTTGACCGTCAAAGTGCATTTATTAAGGAAAAGTTAATCTGAGACACACCTTTGCTATAATTTTTGTCTTGTTGAATTCTTAAACCGGCCCACATTTCCGGGTTCAGTGGTGACGCATAATAGATGCGACTTATACAGTGAAGCAACATATTTATGAAATTTTCCACTTTATTAGACATTAAGAAGCGATTTATGGAGTGGAGCGACATTTATGACAGAAAATATTGTATATTTTAGATCCTCGTATATGGTTTCTTGTAAGGTTTAATATTTTTGCTATTATTGTGTGTAACTGGGACCTTGAGGACATACACCCAACCCCCGACCTACGACTCCATTGACCTACGGCGACCCTGGACCTACGAACGAGCCATTTTAAAGAATGCCATCGACGTACGGCAAAAAGTTCGTGACCTACGAACGAACCAAGTTAAAATATATAATTGAGCTACGGCATATTGATGCACGACCTACGAACGAGCCCTATTACAAGTATATAATCGAGCTACGGCATAACTGCGTTAGTACGGCAAGCGGCCAGGTGGGGGAGGGGATTGCCTTGGCTGTTGTTTGTTGGGCATGACACTGCGCATGACAGTGGAAAAGTACCGCAGCGAGAGGGGGGGCTGGGCTTCCGGCGGATGTACACACAGCTGCAGTGCACCTGGCGGCAGAGGGATCCGTACAGGTAAAGCGGTACTATTTACTATTCTTCTATGTGTTTTTTTTGTCTGCAGGTGTTGACGTCTGTGTGTTTGTGTTTCAACAGATCATCCACTTGCTGCTCCACCTCATGGAACAGCCTCTGGTACTACGTACACCTGCTGCTCTGCCTCGTCTGTCCTGCATGCTGCCATAGCTTGTCTCCAGTGTCACCCGTTTGTGAACATCAGCAGTGAGTAGAACTTGTTCTCTGTGTGTTTTTCATGTTTTCTTTGCAGGTGATTTTCCAGCTGTAACTGCACATTTTCATGTTTGTGTTCATTCTTACACAGATCACATCTTGCACTTTCTACATGAATGGACGTCTGCCTGCCACACTGTCTTCCTGGATGTCTGTTCTTCCTGCCTCTGGTGTCCTGCATGTTGCCTCCATCCATCACCTTTTTGTCGTTCTGCCTAAATGACTGCTGCCAAAAACCAAAAAAACTTCATGTGATGCACAGACCTGCTCACATCAGGACCACACACCTGAACTGACACCTGCCTGAACTAACAGCTGGCCTAAAATGCTCCCAACATTCATTGTTGAGCAATGGCTAAGCAGTTCCATCAGATGCAGGTTTGATCATGAGAAAAACATCATCTGTCTACCTACACTTCAGTCAAAGTAAGGCAATTTTGTTTCATTTTTCTGCTGCTTCTAGCTTTTTCTGAGTTCATGGACTTCTTTCTCATGCACATGGACACACATCAACGCACTGGTTTCAAAAACATGATGGTTGCAACATGTTTCTGATAGATGTGATGCTGCTGATGGATTGATGGATGGATGTGAGTTCCTGATTTGCTGCTGTTCTGATGTTAAAAGCTGCTCTTTGAGAAGTGCTAATGGTTCATGGTTGACATCATTTTGCTGATGGATGGATGGATGCATGTGGTTTTATGCAGATTTGCTGCAGTTCTGATGTTAAAAGCTGCTCTTTGAGAAGTGCTCATGTGTCATTATTGACATCATTTTGCTGATGTGAGTTCCTGCTGATTTTGCTGCCGTTTTGATGTTAAAAGATGCTCTTTGAGAAGGGTTCATGGTTGACATCATTTTGTAGGTCACAATCTATCTGATTTGCTGCAGTTCTGATGTTAAAGGTTCAGTATGTAATTTCTGGAACACGCTGGAACTTAGGAAAATTTTGAACAGAGACACGTTTCTGGTCCCTTCCCCTCAGAGCCACATATGGCTCTGAGGCTGGCTCTTGCCCTTGCTCTGCTGAAATTCAAATTCAAGCTCTGTTTTTATTGGCTGATTCAAATTCAAGCTCTGTTTTTATTGGCTGGTTACAAACTCTGTTTTTATTGGCTGGTTAACGGTGGGTCACTGTGGCTTTTTAGAAATGCTTTTAGAGAAGCAAGGGGACAATAGTTTTTTTCAGAGATTACTTGTCTAACATCAGTCTGTCAGGAGGTAGTGACAGAGTGAAGAAATGTGTTTAAAATATATTGTTAGAAAAGTTACATACAGCTCCTTTAAGTTACTGATGTACAGTTACTGTGTGTGTTTATGGATGAATGTGTGGTGTAATGTGTTAGATAAGTGTTTGTAAATAAAGTTCTGTGCATGTTTATGGCCCAGTATGTCTGCTTGTTCAGTCTCATGCTGATAAATATGTGTGCGGCGCTCCGTTAGTGGTATTTCCACGACCTACGAACGAAACCAGGACCTAAGAACGGGACGCTATTTTCACCCCCTAGCTACAGCAGAATCGAGCTGCGAACGGTCCTTAGGTCCGGAACTCGTTCGTAGGTCGGGGGTTCCCTGTACTTTGGTTCCATGTACCACACGTGATGCAAATGACGAGAACCTTGATTTATTTATTTATTTGGGTGGGGTGTGGGGGTACTGGTCAGACTCTTCAAAGAACTCAACAGATGCTGGGTTGGTCGCCATTGTTCTAACAAGACTGGAACCACAGTGTACGATACCTTCCCAAAGACGTCTTACTGCTACAGGCTCTGATCCAAGTGGGTTCTCTCGTGTTTGATCAAAAGTTGACTTTTAGCAAAACTTTTCCCACATGTTTTGCAAGAAAAGGGTTTTTCACCTGTGTGGATTCTGATGTGTGTGTTCAAATAATATTTATAGCTGAAACATTTCCCACATATTCTGCAAGAAAATGGCTTCTCACCGGTGTGGGTTCTTGTGTGAACAACTAAACTGTGACGTAGAGTGAAACATTTTCCACAGGTTCCACACAAATGTGGCTTCAGGCCTGTGTGGGTTTTCATGTGAGTCATCAAATGACTATTTTGACTGAAACTTTTCCCACATGTTTCACAAGAGTAGGGCTTCTCACCTGTGTGTGTTCTCTCGTGCCTCATCAAATAATGATGACGAATAAAACATTTACCGCATGTACCACAAGAAAATGGCTTATCATCTGTGTGGGATTTGATGTGGAGGTCTAAAGAGACTTTCAGACTGTACCTGGTGCCACATAGTTCACAAACATGTGGTTTTTCACCTGTATGGAGTAGTTGATGATACTTTAAATAGTATTTATTCTTAAATGTTTTCCCACAAACGTCACATTTAGGAGTCTCTGTAGCAGACTTAGTACTGAACTTACTGTTGGACCCTGAAGACACACATTCTTTCAGATTTGGACTCTCAGCTACAGAAGAGACAACAGAGAGGAGCTGGTGGCTGCTTGGTTCTGGTTCACTGGGGTCACTTTCCTCACAAGTGTCCATGAAGGTACCAGTCTGCTGCTTCAGAACCAGCTGCTTTCCCTCTTGACTGATGCAGAGTTCCTCCTGTTCCTCTTTAATCTGTGGAGGTTCTGGTTCCTCCTGGTCCTCTTCAATCTGTGGAGGTTCTGGTTCCTCCTGGTCCTCTTCAATCTGTGGAGGTTCTGGTTCCTCCTGGTCCAGACTGGAGTTCCTCTCCTGCTGCTCAGCAGGTCCTTCCTCCTCCTGACAGTCATGTTGCTGTGGGAGGTCTGCAGGGATAAAAGAATCAAAGAGACCATTTATTTTACTGTAATTGTTCATGTAAACAATTACAAGACAAAGAGGAGATATATGGATGCAGTTAGAGAGTATGGAAGCGGTTATGTCTCATATTTAAAACTAAAATGGATTAGCAGAAATGCTTTTTCATTTCAAAGTTAAGCAGTATTTGTTGACTCATAAATAAAATTTAAAATGAATAATCCAAATTGCATGTTCATTTTCTTCTTCGAGACTGCTCAATTTGTAAATTAATTAAAATGATGAATAAAATAACGTTTAACATTTAATTTTCAAAATATGTCCTAGTAAAAAGTGACCAAAATTCATTTTGAAAGGTCAATTTTGAAAATTAAAATGAAATGGCAGAAATGCTTTTTCATTTCAAAGTCAAGCTGCCTTTTTTGTCTCATAAATAAAACTTAAATTAAATCATTTTCATTTTCTAAATCAAGACTGCTCATTGTGTAAATTAATTAAAAAGATAAATAAAATAACATTTAACATTTAATTTTCAAAACATGTCCCAGTAAAAAGTGACAAATTCATTTTGAAATGTGAAATTTGAAAATTAAAATGTATTAGCAAAAAAGCTTTTTCATTTCAAAGTCAAGCTGCCTTTTTTGTCTCATAAATAAAATGGAAAATAAGTCATTTTCATTTTCTTCTTCAAGACTGCTCATTGTGTAGCAGAACTGCAGAGGAAACTAAGAACAATTTGCATTTTCACTCTCAACCCTGCTCCAAGTGTAACATTAATCAATCTCAGTTGGCAATTCCAAGTGGCTCCTTCACAACACCCACTGAATTACTGATTGGCTGTTTTAGCAGCAGGCGGAGTTTTAGACAGGAAAGTGTCATGCTGCCCTGGTTGGTTATACAGATGTCTCCCTCCAGTGCACGTGCACACACAGCTGCTCCGCTGCAGAGGCTGCAAAGCTATATATGTTAGTGTTACTGAGTTTAATTTCTGTTAATAACTGATTACAAATCAACGTCTTTTACATGGGCGTAACCAGGATTTTCTATGGGGCGATTCCTTAAAAGCAAAACTGGAACCAAAACATGCAACATACCCAGTGGTCCAGTGGTTAGAGCATTGGGTTTCAGTTCTAAGCCTTTTCTTGACGTGAGTTTGAATCCCACTCGGGACAACTTATTTTACGTTTGTCTTTTATTGGAGAAAAAAGGAGTGTGTGTTAACCACAGGCATAAACACAAACTTCTTCTTTTTTTTTTTACTTTTTAATTGCCTCCTTTTGTCTTCGGGTCAAAATGATCCGCCACTGTGTTAAAAAAAAAATCCACTAAATGTTTTTTTTTTTTTTTGAAATTTTAAGACTTTGCCTAGATTGGCCCAAACAATAGAAAAAGTTAAATGTTGCTTTTATTCACATTTCCATGTAGGCTGTACAAAAAAATGTACAAAGGTGGTCTTCGGGTCAAAATGACCCGTGAGATAAATAGAGTTGAAATCAGGGTCACAGAGTTATTTATAAACAACAAAATGTTACAAAGTTTTAGTTGTGTGTCTCAGATCAATCAGTAGCAGAAGTAAACAAGGCAAATCAGGTGGTGTTCTCGCAGACTTCAGAAGACCGGCTGTTATTTCCTGAGGTTATAAAGGTGCTGCATAACAGGACCCCGAATTGGAGGGTCACTACCCAGCACTACCCAGCATGGGTCACCCACATCCTGGGTACACCTTCACCGGAGACCCAGGGGGTTCCTGGAGGGTCACTACCTAGCTTGGGTCACCCACATCCTGGGTACACCATCACCGGAGACCCAGGGGGTTCCTGGAGGGTCACTACCCAGCTTGGGTCACCCACATCCTGGGGACACCGTCACCAGAGACCCAGGGGGGTGCTGCACCATCACTACCCAGCTTGGGTCACCCACATCTTGGGTACACCATCACCAGAGATCCAGGGGGTTCCTGGAGGGTCACTACCCAGCATGGGTCACCCACATCCTGGGTACACCTTCACCGGAGACCCAGGGGGTTCCTGGAGGGTCACTACCCAGCTTGGGTCACCCACATCCTGGGTACACCGTCACCAGAGACCCAGGGGGGTGCTGCACCATCACTACCCAGCTTGGGTCACCCACATCTTGGGTACACCATCACCAGAGATCCAGGGGGTTCCTGGAGGGTCACTACCCAGCATGGGTCACCCACATCCTGGGTACACCTTCACCGGAGACCCAGGGGGTTCCTGGAGGGTCACTACCCAGCTTGGGTCACCCACATCCTGGGTACACCGTCACCAGAGACCCAGGGGGGTGCTGCACCATCACTACCCAGCTTGGGTCACCCACATCCTGGGTACACCGTCACCGGAGACCCAGGGGATTCCTGGAGGGTCACTACCCAGATTGGGTCACCCACATCCTGGGTACACAGTCACCGGAGACCCAGGGGGTTCCTGGAGGGTCACTACCCAGCATGGGTCACCCACATCCTGGGTACACCGTCACCGGAGACCCAAGGGGTTCCTGGAGGGTCACTACCCAGCATGGGTCACTCACATCCTGGGTACAAGTTCACCAGAGACCCAGGGGGTGCTGTACCCAGGGGGTCCCCCTTACTTGCCCCAGCTAGGGCAAGTAAGAGGAAGAGATGTCAGTTCTGCCATCAAAAGGACTGTAAAACACATACTGTGTGCTGCAGGTGTATGAAATATATCTGCAAAGGCTGTGCACTTGCATACTGCCCTACATGTGCTAATTAGTTGAATGGGTTATGTTATTTTTCATATTTTTGTTGTATTATACATTCTCTTAAATTGTTCACTGGAGAAAAGTAAAAGAAACTGAGTCATTGGGATGAATAAAAAATGCATTCAAAACTTTTTTGCAATTTTTTTTCTTCTCTTAAGCTATAGAAATTCAGGTGAAGAGGTGAAAACTCAAGTATTCACACATTTTGTGGTGAATGACAGTATGCAAGATGAAATTTGGTGTTTAAAATTCAATTAAGCAGCTTATTTTTGCAGATTTAGTGAAGACGGGTCATTTTGACCCGGAGGACAAAAGTCAAAGTCAAAGTCAACTTTATTGTCAGATCTGCAATATGTACAGTGCAGGACATACACAGGACCGAAATTGCGTTTCTCTCAGTCCCTCGGTAATGGGTGACAATGGGTGAACGGACAATGGGTGTATACAGAAAATGAAGACAACAGGAGGGTTAATTTCATTTACTACCTTTTAATACCTTTTACAACCCCACGGATACCCTGAATCAGTGCAAAAGCGAACCTGCGTGGCCTTAAGCGATAAGGTAAATTCTCTGGGTGAATTCCCAGGGTGGTGTTGTTTAACAACTTGTGATCCAATTAGTGTCATGCTCTCAGGGCATGAATAATGCCACAGTAAATTGAACCGCAAAGTAGCGAGGGACTACTGTATTTTATTAATATGTAGATCAGAGGTAAGAGGTAAGGTAGGAGTTTGCATGTTCTCCCCGTGCATGCGTGGGTTTCCTCCGGGTACTCCGGTTTCCTCCCACAGACCAAAAAACATGCTTGTTAGGCTGATTGGTGACTCTAAATTGACCCTAGGTGTGAGTGTGAGAGTGGATGGTTGTTTGGTGTGAGTGAGACAGGTCCCTCTTGTAAATGAGTCCCCGTGACTCAACGAGGCTAGCCTGTATAAATAAAGGTTGAATGAATGAATGAATGAAAAAAAAAAAAATTTATCAAAACTGGGATGTCGTGCTGAACAAAATGACACTAAACAGCAGGTTAGTGCCGTAACATGACTACGGTCACGCACTCAGTATACTAGGTTGGCGGTTCGAATCCCGGTTCCCCACACCATGTGTCGTTGTGTCTTTGGGCAAGACACTTAACCCCGAGTTGCTCCCGGTAGGACTGGAAAGTGCCTTGCATGGCAGTCTGCCGCTACCGGTGTATGAATGTGTGTATGAATGGTATTGTAAAGCGCTTTGGGGCCCCTCATAGGGGGCTGGAAAGCGCTATATAAATAAGCTCCATTTACCATTACCATTTACTACTGTGTACCTCTACTATGGTCATGCTCTCAGTATACTGTGTACTTTTACTACGGTCATGCTCTCAGTATTCAACTCAATTATAGTACCAATTCACAACAAAGTTGTCTCACGGCACTGAACAGAAACATTCACATCCATGTAAAGTATTGTGTACTTTTACTAAGGTCATGTTCTCAGTGTACCATATTTTTTACTAAGGTCACGTTCTCAGTACACTGTGTGCTTTTACTAAGGTCATATTCTCAGTAGAATGTGTACTTTTACTAAGGCCATGCACTCAGTATATGTACTGGTACTTTTACTAAGGTCATACTCTCAGTATACTGTATGCTTTTATAAAAGTCTCAGTATACTGTGTACTTTTACTAAGGTCATAATCTCAGTATACTGTGTATTTTTACCTCTTCCTGTCCTACTAAACCCAGCCAGTCGAAGCAGATACCAGAAGTTTGTGTTATGCCTGTGGTTAACACAAACTTCTTCTTTTTTTATACAATAAAAGACCAACGTAAAATAAGTTGTCCAGAGTGAGATTCAAACCAGAGTCAAGAAAAGGCTTGGAACGGAAACCCAACGCTCTAACCACTGGACCACCGAGTATGTTGCATTTTGCAGTTCCAGTTTTGCATTTAAGGAATCGCCCCTTGGAAAATCCTGGCTACGCCCATGTAAAATAAGCTGATTTGTAATCAGTTATTAACAGAAATTAAACTCAGTAACACTGTAACAGTTGAGCAGAGTCAGAGAATCTTTATTGTCATTCGCACCACATGTGGTACATGTGATGAAACGAGATTATTTACACAGGGTCCCTGTGTAAATAATCTGTTTAACCAACCAGCGGCAGCAGGACACTTTCCTGTCTAAAACTCCACCTGCTGCTAAAACAGCCAATCAGTGATTCAGTGGGCGTTGTGAAGCAGCCACTTGGAATTGCCAACTGAGATTGATTAATGTTACACTTTGAGCAGGGTTCAGAGTGAAAATGAAAATGCAGTTTGTTCTTAGTTTCCTCTGCAGTTCTGCTACACAATGAGCAGTCTTGAAGAAGAAAATGAAAATGATTTATTTTTCATTTTATTTATGGGAAAAAAAGGCAGCTTGACTTTGAAATGAAAAAGCTTTTTTGCTAATACATTTTAATTTACAAATTTGACATTTCAAAATGAATTTTGGTCACTTTTTACTGGGACATGTTTTGAAAATTAAATGTTAAACGTTATTTTATTTATCTTTTTAATTAATTTACACAATGAGCAGTCTTGATTTAGAAAATGAAAATGATTTAATAAAAATTTTATTCATGAGACAAAAAAGGCAGCTTGACTTTGAAATGAAAAAGCATTTCTGCTATTTCATTTTAATTTTCAAAATGTTAAACGTTATTTTATTCATCATTTTAATTAATTTACAAATTGAGCAGTCTCGAAGAAGAAAATGAAAATGCAGTTTGGATTATTCATTTTAAATTTTATTTATGAGTCAAAATGTGCTGCTTTATTTGGAAACTAAAAAGCATTTCTATTAATCCATTTTAATTTGAAATATGAGACACAATGGCTTCCATAGATATCCGTTTGCGGTAGCTATACCACTAACAACAAAGCTAACGTAAAAGAGTGATTTTAAAAAAATCTCTAAATATCTTCTGCAGCCAACAGTTTGTAAATGACCACCAAATAATTACACTCTGTAAGTTTCAAGGAAATCCGCGGTGTGGTTTATGGTTATCTTGCTAAAAAAAACAGCTAACAACACAGCTAACATTGCTTAGCTCCAGAGCAGGAGGCCGGGCAGCAACAGAGTCAGTCCGACCAGGAGGCTTTTTTCGGACACATGAGAGCTAGAAACGGTCGGTGTACTCCTCTGGAAGTGTCCCCCTAGCAGACAAAAGTGGTACTGCACCATTTATTGCCCAAAATGAAAAACGCGATATCATGCCGGGTACCGACCAGACGCGTTTCGGCCAGCGGAAATGGCCGGTTTACATTGAAAGTCTATGTGGAGACACGTCGAGGCGCGGCGAATCGTGAAGCGGCGCGTTTTGAGTGTTTGAAGCGGCGCGGCGGCACGCGGCAGTTCTTTCCGCGCACGCGCGTTTCCGAAGGAACCTACGCGTCGACAGCGTCGAGCCGCCAAGGGTCAAATATTTGAACTTTCGACGCTCGACGCATCGCAGCAACCAATTGGGAGAGACTCTGCTATGTGATGACGCAACGAAAACGGGACTTTTTTTGGACTTTTTAAACTTACCCCATCGAGCCTCCATGAACCAGCCTAGAAACTTGGCATTTTTACAGTTGCTGCTGTCCGCTCGAGCGTACGATCACCCCAAACATTAAAAAAAAAAAACGTTTTAATCTCAACAAAGACTTTTGGAGCTGCAGTTCGGCTCGTAGAAAACCCACTCAAGTAGTAACGAGGCTCACGTACAGCTGATTTTGTCTGCCTTGTGTACAAGAAACAACCGGAAAAGGAGCCTGACCACTCTCCCCTGCCTCCTTCCAGGGCGCGTCATCAAGGAAATGGCTTTTATCAAAGCAGGTTTGCACCCACCAGTGATGACTGTGTGTGAGTGAAAGTACAGTTTGTAGGTTTGTTTGAAGAAGTGTGATTATGTATATATGATGTGTGTGTGTGTGTGTGTGTGTGTGTGTGTGTGTGTGTGTGTGTGTGTGTGTGTGTGTGTGTGTGTGTGTGTGTGTGTGTATGTGAACAAACTGGTAGTGCGTGTGTGTGTGAGNTGGAATATTCTGCCTACTGAGATTATAAAATGTACAAGTTTCCCAACGTTTGCACATCTGACAAGGAAATGGCTTTTATCAAAGCAGGTTTGCACCCACCAGTGATGACTGTGTGTGAGTGAAAGTACAGTTTGTAGGTTTGTTTGAAGAAGTGTGATTATGTATATATGATGTGTATGTGTGTGTGTGTGTGTGTGTGTGTGTGTGTGTGTGTGTGTGTGTGTGTGTGTGTGTGTGTGTGTGTGTGTGTGTGTGTGTGTGTGTGTGTGTGTGTGTGTGTGTGTGTGTGTGTGTGTGTGTGTGTGTGTGTGTGTGTGTGTGTGTGTGTGTGTGTGTGTGTGTGTGTGTGTGTATGTGAACAAACTGGTAGTGCGTGTGTGTGTGAGAGAACTGGTGAAATTTTGAAAGTTTTTTATGTATGGTATATTTGAGGGGCGAGGTATGATATGTATGTATATATTGTGTCTGTATTTGTGTTTAATGGTTTTCTCATCCACTTACAAAAATCCGTTACTCTTGTTAAACATCAACCTGTCCGGGGACTACAGGCGGAAATTAGTATTATTACTATAACCTGGCACAATGCATCTTTCCTGTTTTTGTAGGTCAATGTATTGTTGTGCACTGTCCCTGAGAAAACAAATAAATCATCATCAATCAATCAATCAATCAGACGCGTCTTCAGTGGCTTTGTGAAAGTGACAAGCGGCCAAAAGGGGGCGGCAGGAGCGTTTCGACGCGTTAGGTCGGTACCCGACATCAGAGCCAAAAATGGGTCTAAAAATATGGGGGGGAAAATCCATAAATAACACGCTTCGGCCTATAAGCTGCAGGACATTCAAATTAGTAAAAAAACTACGTGAAATACCCCGAAAAGTACAATATATATGAAGTAGCTTAATGTGTATTGTATTAAGAGTTAGAAAAATTAGAAAGTTATTCATTTTATCATATTATTTTTTTACTAACCTTATTGCATATGCCACTTTACCTCTATACCAATATCAACTACCTCATACATATACTGTGTACATAAACTTCATATGCTGCTTTGTCACTCTATTACAAATGTCAATGCCAGAACTTTCATTTTATTTTATAGATATACTTTTTACACTTTTATACTACTATGCAAAAAACTCAGGACAGTATTACACTTTTTATTATTTCATTTTATGCTTATGTTTATTAAATGTTTAGTGTTGGTGTAACTTTTCATACTTTCATACTACTACTACTATGCAAAAACTACCATGCAAAAACTCAGGACAGTATTACACTTTTATTATTTCATTTTATGCTTATGTTTATTAAATGTTTCAGTGTTTGTGTTTAAATGGTTACTGTTGCACTAAGGGACTGAGAGAAATGCTATTTCAATCCTGTGTATGTCCTGTACATATTGCAGTTTTGACAATAAAGTTGACTTTGATTTTGTTCTGTTACTTGAAGATTATTATTGTTTGAACTAATTGTTTGAAAAAAGGGGGCAGATATAAGATTTTTTTCTTCTTTCTGCTACCTTTCATTTTATATTTTGCATTCTTATCATTTATGGGATTGTTTTGTATTGTATTTTAAAATGAATAAATTTTATAAATAAGTAAAATAAATAAAATTAATTACGGTATGTCAAAAGTGCAACAGAGAACGTCAAATAAGACCAACCAAACTCTTGTTGAGGAACCTGCAGCCAAGAAAAGATGTCTGGTTTCTAACTTGAATTCACGTCGATTTGGAAACCGGCCCTTAAGTTTGAAAAAGGTTTGAATTTTGGCCCCATTTGTAAGTGAGTTTGACACCCCTGCTCTAGGTGAAGGAAAAAAATCAAAAGATGTTTTTTCTGCCTTGAGCTCTGGACATTCTCCGCTCCAGGTGGATGCACGTTGGAGTAGCTGTGTTACGTTCTTCGCTCAGTTGTTGCTTCTGTAAACTTTAATTTCTCTTTTCTGGATGTAAATCACTTTTTTTAATGATTCTTTCCTCTGGTACTGGATGCTGTGTATTGGATTTTTACTGAAAACCTTTTTACTTTTGAACATGTGTTATGATGCATAACCATAACAAGTTTTTTTTGTTTTTACAGCCAAGAGCAACTGATTAACTTCTCAAAAGCTCAATTAAAAAGCTCAATTAAATAGTAAATGGACTGTCCCTTTCTCCCATATCAAGATACTGAAAGCTCTTTACAACACAATCTGTGCCTCATTTACTATGGTCCTATTTACACGGACATGGCGAGGGGAAACTTAGGTTTTATCAGATGTTGACTCGAGGAAAGGACTTGTGTTGACACGGCACATATTCTGTGTTTACACTGAACCGCAGCAACCCCCCTAAACCTGCTGTAGTTACCATGCCAGGTCATTAGTTGGCTTTGTGAATTTTGTACATTCACCTAATGCACATGCGTGCTGACTTGGACTGACTGCTCTCAGGAAGGTCCTTCCTCTGGGCTGATAGCCCAGTAACAACAAAACAACTAAACAACTAAATTTAAGTGTGGAATTTGGATACAAATCGACAGATTTGATGCCAAGCAGGACCGCTTCAGCTTACAGCTCGACACCGGTCACTGAGTGGACCAGAACCAACGAGGATGATGTCAGACTTTCTACTCCAGTGATATTCAGTAGAGTTACAGCAGGTAAATCAACGTTCTTAATGTTGGTCTGTGTTTACTTCAGGTACAACAACCAAGGTTTTATTTTTCCTGCTAGGAGAAGCTGTCCTCCCACCAGAGGCAGACCAGTTCTGAACGAGCGTGCACCTCGGACGTCGTCGAAGAGAGATATGTTGGATCAACTATTCACTTCTAATTCCCCTCAATTATTTATTCAATCCATTCAGTGTTTGAATTAATCAAAGGAGTGACGCCTGAACGAGCCAGATGAACAACATGGACCAATATCCAAGATGAAGACAGAGAGGAAGAGTACAGTTCAATACTGTAATGTAGTTAACGTGTTTTTAATAGTGTGTTCAGTTTAATTATCAGTGTTTGTGTGACATACAATTTGTGGTGTTGAATAAATAAATAAAAATTAATTCAACCTTTGTTTAGACAGATAAGTCATATTGAGCCTAGAAGATTCATTTACAAGTGAGATCTGCTTAGACTAGGGCTGTGCGATATGACGATATATATCGTAGGGACGATAGAAACTTGTCTATCGTGCTACTTTCCTTCTATCGTCTCTATCGTGATAAATAAGAATAAAAAAATAACTGTCGCAAATAAGCTTCATATTGTGGTTTTGCGAGATGACGGCGCGGCTTTATGTTTGACGCACGCGCGGGTTTGCGACACATGCTTTACGTGGTTAAACTCGAGAGCAACAGAGCCGCAGGCGCATGAAGCCGGTGTCTCAACAAGGAGAAAACAGCTGCACAGGCAGCCCAAGAAGAATAACTTTTACCAAAAAGAGGGGGAAGCTCACCTTGTTAGCTTCCATTATTTCGCTCCGCTGAAACTCGGAGACAAAATGGGTCCAGAGGACACGAACCCAGAGTCCAACCGAGTCCGAACTCGGGTCCAGTTAACCAATACAAAACAGACCAGAGACACAACAGAACCGCAATCAAACGCAACGTTTTCTCTTTTCTGTTTCTTGCTTTGTTTACTCAAACTTCAGAGCGGATTTCTTCTTCGTGAGTTTCATTAGCAGCTGTTGTTTTACCGCCACCTGCAGGAAAAATTTGGACCAAAGTAGAAAAGGAGTTGTTTGTTTGTTTAGTTTATTCATTTTATAAAATGAAATACAACAATTAACGTATTCATAATAGAAAAAAAATAATAAAATGAAAGGTAGCAGATGAAGAATAAATCTTATTAAATCTGCTCCTTATTCATCTAATAACAGTTCAAACAATATTTTCTATAATAACAAAATAAGTAAATAACTCAGTCAATTTTCAATTCACATATATCACACATTAAATTAGATTCATTTATATTTTTTTTAGCAATTCATTTTTTACCAGTTTCTTAAATACAAGGAATGATTTGGCTTCCTTAACATTTGTCATTTGGCATTAAGTCATTCCATAATCGTACTCCTTGAATTAAGGTAGATCTTAGGTAGATCTAGTTTCTACTTTGGTCCAAATTTCCTTGTTCTTTTTGTTCACATTCTTATAAATGTAACTATCTGTAGTAAAATAATAAAATAAAAAAACTTTGGTCCAAATTTTTGCTGTACACACACACACACACATCGTGTTGTATATATCGTGATATATATCGTTATCGTGATATAAAAAAGTCCATATCGTGATATATGATTTTTTCCATATCGCCCAGCCCTAGCTTAGACAGACAAAAAGTAACAAAATTGGACACATTAGGAAATGGGGGTGAAAAAAAATCCTATTAAAATCTTTCTTCTTGCCTGAGAAAAAAAATTATAATATTAAAAAACACCTCGCACAAACAAGCACATAGTGACATAGACATTCTGCAGAGGGGGGAGACACCGAGAACGGTGAGCAATGTCCATGGACGCTCTCGAGGGCACTGTAAGAGTTCTGATAAGGATGGAATAATCAACCAGCTCCCTCCGATGAGATCCGTAAACATTCTCGAGGATGTCGGGGAATGGCCAAGGTCAACACTAATGAGAATCCAAGAGTCCTGAAATGATGACAGAATGTTTATTTAGCTGGTTCACTCTGGTTGACGGTGGAATTCCTCGATGGGTGGGGTTGAGCGTCAGAGATTACATGTCCTCCAAGCATATTCAGATAAGGTGGCCTTCAAGGTCAGCTGGGGGAACCAGATTCAGATAAACACACAGTTGTTTTGGGGACAGGCAGAACATAATGACATCTACCTAGAGTCTGTGTTGGTCCAAAAATGGTTCAGAAATGTCCAAATTACATGGCCACACCAATGGAACGTGCCTGAGTAAAAATCCCTGAGATCTGATCCATTCTGCCCAAGGCAATTGAGTCTGGGTTCTCAAGGCAGGAACCAAGCCATCACAAAGGCAAGCAGCGGGATCAGGTCTCAATTTGCTGCAGACGACTTCCTTAATTGTAGATAAAACCAGCAACCAGCTGAATCCAAAAAGCAGGAACCAGTTATCGTAAATCCAATTAAATATGCGTCCTTTAGATCCACAGATGACAGCAGCGATAGACACGTCATCAAGTCTTCAAGTTGATGAGATATCCAGCTGTGTGCATGTCAACAGGGCAGATCATCTCTAAACCAATAGAAATAAAAAGAGGCTGCAGACAAGGTTGTCTCCTCTCCCCTCTGTTGTTAATATTAGCCATTGAACCCCTGACTATAGCAATACGCTCACACCCTCACCTGGCTGGTATTAAAGTTGGACCTGTTGAACATAGAATATCATTATTTGCTGATGATGTTATTTTGTTTGTTTCAAAGCTCCACAAATCTTTACAATGAATACTTGATATAATTGCATCATTCAGCGAGATATCAGGTTATAAAATTAATAAGACAAAATCCTAAATTTTACTACTAAATGTGGCTGATAGAATGAATCCAATCCCAGATATGTTACAATTTAATGTAGTAGCACAATTTGAGTATCTGGGAATACAAATTCTACCAGATCTCAAGCAAGTTGTTGAAACAAACTACAACATCATTATAAAGGAAGCAAATGACTATTGATAGATGGATGCCCTTAACTACGTCCATGATAGGGAGGATAAATAATGTATAATTAAAATGAACATACTACCTAAATTTCTCTATGTCTTCCAGAATGTTCCCCCTTAACCTCCTACTGGAATATTTCAGCAAATCAGGAAGATGTTAATACGATTTATATGAAAAAATAAAAGATCTAGCCTTAGATTAACTTTAATGTACCTCCCATATGACCGCAGAGGTCTAAGATGGTCAGATTTTCAGTTATACTACTGTATTGGGTAGGGCTGTGCGATATGACGATATATATCGTGGGGACGATAGAAACGTGTCTATCGTGCTACTTTCCTTCTATCGTCTCTATCGTGATAAATAAGAATAAAAAAATAACGGTCGCAAAGAAGTGGTTTTGCGAGATGACGGCGCTGCTTTATGTTTGACGCACGCGCGGGTTTGCGACACATGCTTTACGTTGTTCAACAGAGACGCAGCCGGCATGAAGCCAGATATCTATGGGTGTCACAACATGGAGAAACAGCTGCGCAGGCAGCCCAAGAAGAAGAACTTTTACCAAAAAGAGGGGGAAGCTCACCTTGTTAGCTTCCATTATTTCGCTCCGCTGAAACTCGGAGACAAAATGGGTCCAGAGGACACGAAGTCCAACCGAGTCCGAACTCGGGTCCAGTTAACCAATACAAAACAGACCAGAGACACAACAGAACCGGAATCAAACGCAACGTTTTCTCTTTTCTGTTTCTTTGCCTTGTTTACTCCAGATTCCAGTCAGAGCGGATTTCTTCTTCGTGGGTTTTATTAGCAGCCGTTGTTTTACCACCACCTGCAGGAAAAATTTGGACCAAAGTTGGACCAAAGTTTCTACTTTGGTCCAAATTTCCTTGTTCTTTTTGTTCACATTCTTATAATTGTAACTGTATCTGTAGTTGTTGAGATTAGTCACGTGAGGTATTGTGCGCTCTCACGTACGTCATCAATGAGGGACTATTTAAGGAGTGGTATTAACGCAGCTGTGTAGATTGGAGTGGATGGAGTCTGTATGTATCCGATGGCATGAAATAAACCTCCTAAACTAAAAGCTGGATCTCCGTTCTTTGTCCGACCTGTCCTGCCCAAGATGACGAATCGAACAGGTTATGGGCCCAGAAGGGAGTTGGAAGGTCGTTGGCAAAGGCTGTGCTTCGACGGAGAAGAACAGAACTATGAGCTGTGGGAAACGAAGTTCCTGGGACACCTCCGACTACAAGGTCTGAAAAATACCATTCTGCTAAAAGTCGAACCAGATGCGGAGGTAGAGGAGGATGACGCAGTGAAGAATGAGATGGCTTATGCAGAGCTGATATAGTTTCTTGATGACAAAAGTTTGTCTCTGATTATGAGAGAGGCAGCAGACGACGGCAGGAAAGCCTTACAAATCCTGCGAGACCATTATGCGGGCAGAGGAAAACCGCGAGTAATCAACCTGTATTCAGAACTGACATCCCTCCAGAAAAAGGCAAGTGAGACTGTCACAGACTTTATTATAAGAGCTGAAACTGCGATTACTGCTCTGAGAAACGCCGGTGAAACACTGAGTGACGGACTTCTGGTCGCCATGGTGTTGAAAGGTCTACCAGAACCTTACAAACCATTTGTAGTCCACATCACACAGAACAGCGACGACAAACTGACATTCGCTGAGTTTAAAGTGAAGCTGAGAAGCTACGAAAGCACTGTAAACTTTAATACAAATGTGGACAAGGATGATGTGATGACAGCAAGTGGCTACAGGAGCGGAGCAGTGAGAAGACGAGAAGGAAACGAGGAGCTCATCTGTTACAGCTGTGGATTGGAGAGACACAGAGCAAGGCAGTGTCCAAAGAATAAAACACAGCGACAGTGGTGCCGTGTGTGTAAGAGTCCACGTCATGCTGAGAGTAACTGTTGGCGAAAGAAGATGGAGAATGTGAACCAAGCGACCGATGAAGTGGAGGATGATCACTCATTCGCATTCAAGACAAACGACGCACAAATCAGCGGATGGAAACAGAGAGGCCTGATGGTGGACACCGGAGCGACCTCACACATCATCACTGATGTTAACAGGTTCAAACGCTGGGATGACACGTTTGAACCAGAACAACACTTCATTGAACTCGCTGACGGGACGAGGACGAACGGTGTGGCGGTGAAGAGAGGTGACGCGGAGGTCTGGCTGCGGGACACACAAGGACGAAGGATGAAGGTGGAGATCAAACGGGCGTTATACGTCCCAACGTACCCACAAGACATCTTTTCTGTGAAGGCGGCGACGTCCAGGGGAGCCTCAGTCAACTTCAACCAAGAATGCAGTCAACTCATCGCCAAGGACGGTACAAGGTTTGACATTAGTGTCTATGATAGACTTTATTATCTAGACGCATTTGACAATGACAATAAAAATTATGAGGACGAACAAAATAATGTGATTTCAGGTTGTTATGACATTCAGGAGTGGCACAAAATTTTAGGCCACTGTAATTTCCAAGACCTGCTAAAATTAGAAAACGTGGTAAAAGGCATGAAAATTAAAGGGAAGGGTGATAAAACGAACCTAGACTGTGAAACTTGCATTTTGGGTAAATTCTGTCAATACAGAAACAGACAAGCTGATGCAAAAGCAGAAAACGCTCTTGAATTAGTTCATACTGATTTAGCTGGTCCAATCGAGCCTGCTGCAAAAGGCGGTTTCAGGTACACAATAGCATTTACAGATGACTATTCTGGTACAATATTTGTTTATTTTCTTAAAGCTAAGAGTGACACAGCTAGAGCTACCGAAAAGTTTATTGCAGATGTCGCCCCATATGGCAAAATAAAATGCATTAGATCTGATAACGGTACAGAGTTCACGTCAAAAGACTTTCAGTCTTTAATGAGTATTAATTCTATCAGACATGAGACATCTGCACCTTATTCACCGCATCAGAATGGTACAGCTGAAAGAAGCTGGAGAACATTGTTTGAAATGGCGAGATGCATGTTAAGAGAAAGTAGTCTACCTAAAGAGTTGTGGGCTTATGCTATAATGGCTTCTGCAGTAATTAGAAACAGGTGTTTCAATAACCGTTTAAAACAAACTCCATATTACCTGCTGACAGGAAAGGTGCCTGACCTTTCTAAAATGAAAGAATTTGGGTGTGTGTGCTATGCATATAGACAAATTAAGAAAAAGCTAGATCCGAGGTGTGATAAAGGTATCTTTGTGGGTTATGATAAATACAGCCCTGCATATTTAGTCTATTACCCAAACACAGGAAAAATCTGCAAACATCGACTGGTTAAATTTGTAGCTCATAATATAAATGAATGGCAAACTCAAACTGTGAATGAAAGGCAAACTCAGGACGATCCTGACATGCTTGATGATGTTTTTAGATATAGAAGAACTATCCCTGTTAAGTCAGAGTCAGGAGTAGAACACCAGGTGTCACAGGGAGCACATGGGAGTTCTACTGAACCGGCAGTGAGTGTAGAGAGCACAAGTGTTAGACAGGAAACACAAGAGGTCTCATCTGAACCTATTTCAGAAGAAGAAAGCACAAGTGATGAACAAAATGCAAATGAACAGGGTCTGCGACGTTCTGAAAGGGAAAGAAAAGCACCAGCACATTTAAAAGACTATGAATGTATGGCTGAGAGTGCTGATAATAAAGAGATAAATGTTGAATATTGCTATCGTTCAGTGTTTAGTACACCACAAAGTTACAGAGAAGCAATAAATTCACCTAAAGCTGTAAAATGGATAGAAGCAATGAAAGAAGAGATGGAATCCTTAACGGAGAACAAAACATTTACACCGACCAGACTGTCAGAAAATAAAAATGCAGTGGGGGGTAGATGGGTCTTCACGATTAAGAATAACATAGATGGAACTGAAACCTATAAGGACAATCGAGTTAGATATAGGTTATAAGGAAACATTCACATCAAACCATCTACAACAGTAAAGCTCCAGAAGTTTGTACATTTCAGATTTGGGGATGTAAATTAATGTCGTTGTACAGTGTTGTATATATTTATTTATTTTTCCTTTTTATACAATGAACTGAAAAAAAAAAAAAAAACTTGTGTAAAACAGTGACTGTGTATAATGTAAATATTTTGTGATTTTGTACAATGAGAGCGAGTGGGGGTGTTGAGATTAGTCACGTGAGGTATTGTGCGCTCTCACGTACGTCATCAATGAGGGACTATTTAAGGAGTGGTATTAACGCAGCTGTGTAGATTGGAGTGGATGGAGTCTGTATGTATCCGATGGCATGAAATAAACCTCCTAACCTAAAAGCTGGATCTCCGTTCTTTGTCCGACCTGTCCTGCCCAAGATGACGAATCGAACAGTAGTAAAATAAAATAAAAACTTTGGTCCAAATTTTCCTGTACACACACACATCGTGTTGTATATATACAACACGATGTGTCTGTGTGTGTACAGGAAAATTTTGGACCAAAGTTTTTTTTTTATATTGTGATATATATCGTTATCGTGATATAAAAAAGTCCATATCGTGATATATGATTTTTTCCATATCGCCCAGCCCTAGTATTGGGCAACACAACTGAGATCTACTGTATGTAATTTTATTATTCCTCTAACCCCCCACAATGGGTAGATATGGAAACTCAGGGGTTAAAATTAACATTTCCTTCATCATTGTATTCAAATTTGATAAAAATTTACAAAGAGGCACCAAAAACCCAATTCTTAAAAATATGATTAGGGTATGGAGAGATGTTCACAAATTACTACAGGATACACATAATATATCTCAATACAGTCCAATCTGGGGCAACCAGACATTCATACACGGCAGAGATGATGTGGCTTTTAAACTATGGTATAATAAGGGTATTAACAATTCAAGATCTTTATCTGCCAGCCTGACTTAGAGGTTCTAATGAGCTTTCAAGAGCTTCTAAATAAATTCCATTTAAATAAAAATCCATTTTTAAATACCTCCAAGCAGTGATGGCATAGTTACATTGAAAAAGTAACTTAGTTAAGTTACTGATTAGTCCTTGGGAAAAGTAACTTAGTTAAGTTACTGATTACTTGATTTGGAAAGTAACCAAGTTAGATTACTAAGTTACTTTATTAGTTACTTTCAGCAACCGCTGACAAGAACCCTCTGTCACAATACATAATTTTTTTAAATGTTTTAATAAAATAATTACCATACCATACCATACCATTTTATTTATAAAGCACTTTAAACAGGAACAAGTCCACACCAAAGTGCTGGACAAACAAACACGCAACAGGCAACACAGACAATGAAGTACAACACGAAAAACATAAAAACATTGCAGATCATAAATCAAACGATCCAATACAAATCAGCTGGCATTGAAAGCGATGGAGTAGTAGTGAGTTTTTAACCGGGATTTGAAAACCGAGAGGGAGGGGGCCTGTTTGATGAGCAGCGGTAACTCGTTCCAGAGTCTTGGTCCTGCTACAGAGAACGCCCTGTCACCCCTGCGCTTAAGGCGAGTTTCTGGAACTATTAAGAGTACCTGATCCTCTGACCTCAAAGCACGTGGAGGGACATATGGGTGTATCAGATCCGAGAGATAGGCGGGGGCGAGACTGTTCAGCGATTTGTAGACATACATGAGAATTTTGAATTGGATTCGAAGATGAACCGGTAGCCAGTGAAGGGAGGCCAAGACTGGTGTAATGTGCTCTCTTTTGCGTGTGCTGGTTAAAAATCGGGCAGCTGCGTTCTGAACCAGTTGTAATCGTGCAATGGTGGCTTGACTGACGCCAAACAGAAGTGAATTGCAGTAATCAAGCCTAGATGTAATGAATGCGTGAATCACTGTCTCCAGGTGCTTTTTGGATAATATGGGCTTCAGCTTAGACAGACGCCTCAGCTGGAAAAAACAGGATTTGACAATCATGTTTACATGACTGTTGAGTTTCATGGAAGGATCCATTATCACTCCCAGATTTTTGACTTTTTGTTTTTCGGACAGGGGTAGAGCAGACAGGTCAATGCAGTGGTTTGAGGTTGTGTCATTGGGAAGGAACAATATGGCTTCAGACTTCTTATCATTGAAGCTTAAGAAATTTAAAGCCATCCAGTCCCTGATGTCAGCCAGGCAGTCGAGCAGAGGTTGAATAGAGCCTGTACCATTTTGTCTTAGGGGGAAGTAGATTTGACAGTCATCAGCGTAGAAGTGGAAAGGTATATTGTGTTTCCGGAAAATAGCACCGAGTGGCAGCAGGTATAAGGAGAACAAGAGAGGACCCAGGATGGACCCCTGCGGAACCCCCCATTTAAGAGCCGCCACTGCAGAAGTAAAATCATTGATGGACACACAAAAAGACCTGTCAGAGAGGTAGGATCTGAACCAGTTTAGGGCTGATCCTGAGATGCCCACCCACTGCTCCAACCTAGCAATGAGGATCTCATGGTCGATGGTGTCGAAAGCGGATGTGAGGTCCAATAGGACAAGCAGCACAGAGTCACCAGTATCTGTGGATAGAAAGATGTCGTTAAAAACCTTCAGTAGGGCAGTCTCAGTGCTGTGGAGGGATTTGAAGCCAGACTGGAATAGCTCGGGGATAGCGTGATCCTCCAGGAAGCACTTTAGTTGGGACTCAACTATTTTCTCTAGAAGTTTAGAAACAAATGGGAGTCTGGAGACAGGCCTGAAATTGGATAATACTGACGGGTCGAGGTTTGGTTTTTTCAGGAGGGGTTGAACAGCAGCATGTTTTAATGATTTTGGCACCACACCCGAGGATAGACTGCTATTTACAATCGAGAGAATGGAGGGACCTAGAGTGTGAAAAACCTCCTTTAGAAGCCGAGGGGGGACCACATCGAAGGGGGAGCCAGATGGTTTCAGGCTGCACATGACCTGCTCTAGAGAGGACAGAGAGACTGGTTCAAAATGGTCAAACACAGCAACAGATTGAGGTGGGATGGATGGATCGTGAGATGGAGGAGAAATGAGAGCCCTGGTGGTTGCGATTTTATCTAAAAAGAAATGTTGGAAGTTCTCGCACAGCTCAGTCGAGGCTTCCATGGGTGATTGTTCAGTGAGGTGGAGAACAGAGTTTAGGGTGGAGAACAGAACTCGAGGGTTACGAGAGTTTGCAGCAATGATATCAGAGAAGTATTGTGATTTAGCAGTTTTCACTGCTTTCTGATATCGGCGCCAGCTCTCTTTTACCATCTCAAAAGAGACCTGCAGACTGTCTTTTTTCCACTTCCTCTCCACCTTTCGGCATTGCTGCCTCGCAGCTCTGGTAGTGTCATTCAGCCACGGTTCGGCCCTGAGTTTTGGTCTTCTCGTTTTGATAGGCGCTACTTGATCCAAAGCCTTTAAACAAACAGAGTCAAACTGGTTTGTCAGCTCCTCAGTGCTGGAGAGGAACCCCGGGGGCTGAATTAACATGTCATTGTTGTAAACCTCAGTGAAACGTGCGGCAGTTAAATGGTTAACATTCCTGCCTTTACGTGCAGGAATGCATGTTTTAGAGGTAACATGGGGGATGGTAAACTGAAAATTCACTGGCCTATGATCTGAGAATACATTGTCTCCTATTTCAAGGTTTGAAACGGTCACATCACATGTTAAAACAAGGTCCAACAAATGTCCACGCTGCTGCGTGGGAGAGTTCACGTGTTGAGTTAAATTAAATGAGTCCAATAGAGTTAAATTAAATGAGTCCAATAAATCTAGAAAGTCCTTAAAGTCCAACACCCACCATGTTTTCAAATTGCATCGCCATTAATATTTATTAGTTTATTTAAAAAAAATACAGGAGCGATTACTTATATTGTGGAGAAATAACGGTAAATGTGTTATTTCATGATTTATAGCAGATTTTAGCATGCAGCTCTGGGAAAATCTGCTCCTCTCCATATATGGGCATTCACAAGGGCATTCACGTCACCAAAGTGACGCCTTGGAGTTACAGGCGAGCAGAGGAAAAGAAAAAGGAAGCATTTTTAAATATTCCCTAAAGCTGCCTGTTGATTAATCCTGCTGTCGCTCACTCATATTCTGAGCGAGCATCCACTTAGACATACTAGTTTAATTCGTTTGATCGCGACAAATTCATTCATTTCCGCATCGACTTTTTATTCTCCCCCCGTGACCAGAGAAAGGCAGTCAGAGCCAGCCGCGCAGCTGAGCTCTGCGTTCGAGCTCCCCGCGTGCTTCCCGACCCTGCTCCTTGCAGCTGAGGAGAGCAAATGCATACACTCGAGGGAGCAAATTACACCGGCACGAGGAACTTCAAAGGAACGAGGAGCCAGGGACGCGCGCGGCTCGCAGCTCGCTCCTTTGGGCAGATGAGAGCAACAACAGGTCCGCAGCGGTGTTATAAAATAAATAATAAATAAAATCAGAGCGCTGGTCCATATACAGTACACACAAATGCACCAGGAAATATGCAGGAAATATGCAGTTTTCTCCTACTCTCTCTCATAAACCTCCATGGAAACGCACTCCTACCTTTCTGCTTTCTGGGTGGAGATGTCACAAAAGTCACATGACCCTTCGGGACTCTTCGGCCAGGTTTCCGGATTCATTCGGGAATGTTTTTTTTTTTTTTTTTTTTTAACCCTCGCCTGGCCCAAATGCAAAAATGAAAATAAAATTCATAAAATACTACAGTAATTCTCCAATATGGTGAATTGTTACTGTCACGGTGGGTGTTGTCCTTTAACCATGGGCTTCTCAGGACAACACACGTGCAAGTTGAAGTCGCCTGAAATGACGACCCGAGAATATTTAGCTGTAATTTCAGCCAAGAAATCAGAAAACTCGCTGATGAAGTTCTTAGAACAAGGCGAACAATTTATTTATTATTAATAAATATTTATTTACAAACGAACAATTTATTTATTATTAATAAATATTCAAAAAACAAAATATAGTAGTCTTTCTTGACTTCATTAAACATAAATACTTTTTATAAAAAATAAGGTAGTATTTCTTGATTTCAATATCATAAATGAAGGTTGAATGAATAAAGAAATACTTGCTTTATATAAAAATAGTGTCTTTCTTGACTTCACTAAACAAATAATATTTTTTTACAAAAAAGACTTATAAAATGTTTATTTTGAAAATGTGTCAAGTAAACAATACGTTTGTATGAAAATAAATAAAAGCATGAGCCACTGGCCAAAAGGATGGCCCAGCACAGAAGATCAACATCATCAGGTCAGGACTCTGTGGTCTACACTCATCTCCAGGTCAGAGGTCACTCTTTCAGGGATGAAGATGTTCACATCCTTGATAGAGAGGAACAATGGTTTGAGAGAGGAGTAAAGGAGGCCATCTTTGTGAAAAGAAACCGTCCATCATTAAACAGAGGTGGAGGCCTCCGGGTTCAACTGTCCCCCTCTTACAATGCTGTTATTGCTAGTATCACTCAGCCCTCTGTGAATAGCAAACAACCATCAGGGTGCTAACTATCCATTGTTAGGCTGATGGTCCTCCTTGATCACGTGAGCAGCTGGTTTCAGCTGTCAGCAGCAAACTGGTTGATCCACTGTGAGAGGGTGCTATTTATAAGATTGAGATGAATACAGCATCTCAGACTGAGGAAGTCTTTTGGACGAAAGATAAAACGTTTCTACAATTTTTTTTTGCTCTGTTTTGTTTTTTGAATGTCCAGAGGACCAGACTTAGCTTTTTTAGATTTTTCTACCTGGATTATTGAGCATGCATCAGGGTCATCATCACACACTTCTTAGCTGCAGGTGGATGTCCCTGAAGAGGAAAAAGACAGCTGCTACCTCTGTCCCAGACTGGAAATAACACAAACAGGTAAAAAAATAAAAATAGTTAATAAGATTATCATTTTAAATTAAAAAGGTTAATTATATATAATATTAATAAAAGAACAATACCTCTTCTTGAACGGTTGAGGTGGTTGGATCTCTCGGTCATCATCAGGGCAGGGATTTATTCAGCTCCAGGTCTTGTTGACATCAGTTTTTTCATTAAGTGATGAACTTTTTGGCTGGTGTTGACATGATGGACGTGATGGAAGACGTGGTTGAGCCGCTCAGTTAATTTAAAGCCTGCACATCAACAACAACATTTCAGACGTAGATCCAGAGCTTTAAAAAGTCCTACAGTTTGTGTTATTGATCTGGACTGATCTGACCTACCTGAAGGCTGTTTTAATGCTGCTGCTGCTCTGTTAGCGGTGTTTACAAGCTGCTGTTCTTCGTTCACGTTCGGATCACGTCGTTTAGTCCGTTCAAGTTAGACGTGTTGTCTGCTGCAGATCCAGTCTCCGTGAAACAAAGTCCACACACAGTTTTGGATGTACGCTCGTGTTTTTAACAAGAAAGTCACAACGTTCCTAAACAAACAGGAGACCGCAGCGAGATGCTAATGCTAACGTGTGCTACAAGACAATAACACCGGGCGGTCGCATAGACTGACGTCACTCCTGTCTTTTTTTTTTTAATCGCTCCCCCCGAGACGCATTGGCGAAATAAAATAAAATTACAGTTCTACAGAAAATGACAAAAAAGTAACGCACAATAATTTGGAGTGAGTAACTTTAATCTGATTACTGGATTTTGAAATAGCAACGCGTAAGATTACACGTTACTGAAAAAAGTGGTCCGACCAGAGTAACGCGTTACAAAGTAACGCGTTAGTGACATCACTGCCTCCAAGTTATGAACTTCATATCAAAGTGACAAAGTAATCAGCTGTCAAAACCCACTCTAACAACACTAGAGAAAATGTTGATAAAGGATAGTCAAAGAAAAGGTATAATCTCAGATTTTTATAATCTAATGACATCCCAAATTTCTGAGGGTTCCAATGACAGAGTCACAGCTTGGAGGGATGATCTGTCACTAGATATGACAGAGGAAGACTGGCAGAAAGCTTGCGCTTTGGCTCATACCAGATCAGTAAATACACACCTTCAATTAATGTATATAACACCAGCAGATATAAATAAATATACATGTAATGGCAATATAACCGATGTGTGCTCAAAATGTATAACGCAGAAAGGTACATTAGTACACTGTACTGTATGTGGTATTGTGAAAAAGTATTGCTTTTTGGAGAAGAGGTCAAAGTGGTGATGGAAAAAATTATTAGTACTGTAAATGTATTATTATGGATCCTAAGCTACGGTATTTTGTTCGGACTCTACCCTGAGAGACACAATGACAATTATATGAGGAGTGAACGGACTCTCCTGGATATAGGACTACTGATTGCCAAACGATGTACAGTATAGCAGCACTACACTGGAAGAAATCCCACAGGCCAACAGTAAATCAGTGGCTACGTCAAATGACATCAACTCTTCCACTTGAAGGGCAAGCTGGACAAATCTGAAACAATTTGGAGACCTTTCATTTCATATATCAAAAAGTTGGAGACAGACGATCAGACTTTGAACTACTCAAATCTTTAGAGACTGTAAGGGCACTTGTTTGTTGTTTTGTGTTTAATTTTTTATTATTATTTTATTTTTATAATGTATAGATTAAAGGTGCCGTCTGTAAGTTTTCTAAAAATATATTTTAAACATATTTCTTCACTCTGTCACTATCTCCTGACAGACTGATGTTAGACAAAGTGATCTCTGAAAAAAACTATATTCCCCTTGCTTCTCCAGGTGTTACTAAAAGCATTTCTAAAAACCCACAGTGACCCGCCATTAACCATCCAATAAAAACAGAGTTTTTAACCAGCCAATAAAAACAGAGCTTTTAACCAGCCAATAAAAACTGAGCTTCTCACTTCTCACGCCCCTAACCCACGCCCCTGCCTGTCCCAGCCCGCACCTGTTGCGCACGTTCTCGTTCAAAAGATTGCAAAGCGATGCAAAACTGTTTTGTATGTGACAACAATGTATTAAATTCCCCTTCTTCATCCCTGATCTGGACTTTTCTTTTGTTTTTTTGCCAAAAGTCAAGTGATCGCTTCCTCCTCCGCTGACTCCATGACTGAAACAATGAGGAAATGAATTAATTTGTAACGCGAATTAAACTCGGGTTCAACGTGGCTGCGCGAGGCTCTGCAGATTTCCTGGTGTTCTGGACCAGCGCTCCATGTTTTTATTTTATTTTTTAGAATGTTTTAACATATAAACACAGAATATGGCAGCGGCTGCGACAGGACATGCAGTGGAGGCGGAGCTAAGGAGGCTGAGCTGAATGGACCTTACCAAGCTCCGCCCACAGGGCCGCGTTTCTTTGGCTAATGCCCATAACACGTCACAGCGCAGCTACCACGTGCGTGCCAGTCTCACAAAACAAACGCTACGGTAGTAATAAACACATGCTAACTTACATTGCTAGCTAGCATACGTGCAGAATTTTTTTGCGTCAGGGCTGGAAAAATGGTCCTCCACTGTCAGTGGGGTATCTGTACAGGAGATGTCAGGTACCCTGACCGTATTTGTGGAAGTAAAATTCACCGTGGACAGAATTTCTAGGCGCAGCCAAGGTGTTGAGAGGATCCGTTTTGGTGACCTTAGAATCGCTTCTCTGTTTTTTGCAGATGATGTGGTCCTACTGGCTTCATCAGTTCGTGATTTACAACTTTCACTGGAGCGGTTTGCAGCCGAGTGTGATGCGGCCGGGATGAGGATCAGTTCCTCCAAATCCGAGGCCATGGTCTTGAGCCGGAAAAGGGTAGCATGCCCTCTCCGGGTCGGGGAGGAGGTCCTGCCCCAAGTGGAGGAGTTTAAGTATCTCGGGATCTTGTTCACGAATGAGGGAAAACTGGAGCGTGAGATCGATAGGCGGATAGGTGCAGCGTCCGCAGTGAAGCGGGCGCTGTACCGGTCTGTCGTGGTGAAGAGAGAGCTGAGTCAAAAGGCAAAGCTCTCAATTTACCGATCGATCTACGTTCCCACCCTCATCTATGGTCATGAGCTTTGGGTTATGACCGAAAGAACAAGATCTCGGATACAAGCGGCTGAAATGAGTTTTCTCCGCAGGGTGGCTGGACTCTCCCTTAGAGATAGGGTGAGAAGCTCAGTCATCCGGGAGGGACTCGGAGTAGAGCCGCTGCTTCTCCACATCGAGAGGAGCCAGTTGAGGTGGCTCGGGCATCTGGTTAGGATGCCTCCTGGACGCCTCCCTGGTGAGGTGTTCCGGGCACGTCCCACCGGGAGGAGACCCAGAGGAAGACCCAGGACGCGCTGGAGGGACTATGTTTCTCGGCTGGCCTGGGAACGCCTTGGGATTCCCCCGGAGGAACTGCTCCAAGTGGCTGGGGAGAGGGAAGTCTGGGCCTCCCTACTTAGGCTGCTACCCCCGCGACCCGACCCCGGATAAGCGGAAGAAGATGGATGGATGGATGGAAAATTCACTGTTTCCCTAAATGTGAAACTGAATGCCTTGCTTGGATCAAAGCTTGTACACGACCACAAAACTGAACAATTATTTCTTTCACCAGCAGAGAAGGGTTGACCTGCTTTTGAAACCTGCTAGTTAACAACACGCGGTCACGATGAGAGAAAGCCACAGTTCACTGAACGTCCTGGAAGTTGGGAAGAAGCAGCTCTGGTAACTCCACATGAGCTAGCTAACACAACGAGCTCTACTGTCGATTTCACCTAAAACTGCACAAAATCGTGACATGAAGGCTGGATTTTAACTAACACACCGAACGGCTGAGCTTGTTAGCCCTCACAAAAGTCGCTGTCGGCGTGTTTAGCAGCTAAAGCAGCAACGGCTAACCAACCACTTAAAGGGGACCACAGATGCAAAATTCACTTTTTAATGTTTTTGTACTCAACTTTGGGTATTTACTTCATAAAAAAACAGTCCTAAGGCCAAAAAAATGCACCCAGTGGTTTATTTACTATAAGTATATTTATTTATCTTAGATAGAAACGGGCCGATTGCACTTCCTGCGGTTTGTTACGTCACAAACCGCAGCCACAACCCACAGCCACAACCCATCCCAACCTTTGTCCCGCCCCCGTCACCTAGCAACCCCTGGTAATGCTCCACCCACGCGGTTCCTGAGTTCATCTCAGCCTGCACACTAGGTGGCGGTATGCACCTAACAGTTGTTTGCGATCCGCCATAAATCAAATGGAGAAGAAGAAGAATAGTTCATCTCAGCAGAATGGCTCCTAAAGTTAAATGTTGCGTTGTTGGCTGCATTACACAACATGTGTCGATACACACTCTTCCAGTCTCAGAGAGCAGAGATGCGTGGCTTAATTTTATTTTTAATGGCAATGTCCAGGCGACATTACCGAAGAAGAATTACACTTCTTATATGATGAAGGACTACTTTTGCACAACTGCCAGTTTGGTTGAGTGGTTAGCGCACTGGACCGCCACCCGGGAGACCTGAGATCGCATCTTGTCCATTGCATCTTTTTTTTTTCCCCCTTTTTTTTTTTAAAGCCTTTTGTTTCGGAGAAACCCTCTCTGACCCTCCTGGCGCAGATAATGGAGCACTAAGCAGATTTAAAATTGATAGTTTTCAGATAAAAAGACAGCACCGCTGTGAGTGTGTGTGTGTGTGTATGTGTGTCCGCCAGTGACTGCTCGCTCCCTCCAGCTCGCGCGCACGGTGAGAGTGAGGGAGAGAGGGAGTTGGACATGACAGGAAGAATAAAAAATGACACGACAACTTGTACACTGTGATCTGTTGCGGTCCAATTCAGCTCAGCTCGACTCTGTGGCAGTAACGTGAGTTGACTTCCTCGTCTGCCTTTGGAGGGCGGAGTTAATGTAAGCAGATCTTTGAAGGGCGTGCCACGAGATCTCATTATCATAAACCGGTCGTTCAAAACGAAAGTTAAAAATGGCAGAATTAAAAAGGGTATAATTGATTATCTAAGAATTATTTTGTGTATTAAATTGAATGAACAGTGTCTGGTAACCCCAAAGAAATACCATAAAAATTTTAAAAACATATCTGTGGTCTCCTTTAAGGAATGAATGGAGATTACAGTTAGCATTAGCTTTGCGACCAAGGCACACTCAAAGTTTTGCCAACAACAGAAATCACTGATTTCAAAAGTAACCCTCAAAACCACGAATGCCTGACTTACCCAGCCTTGCAGGACAATAGGCATCAGTGATCCTGTCCACAGCTGTAATAATGCTGAGCGAGCGTGTGAGGAGCTGATGTTTTCCTCATCAGACGGTAGCATTAGCTGTGACGCGCACGCTGTTGGAGGCATCGCGTGGCTCAAACAACTTGATAACGTCCAAAAAAAATAACATGAACTTGTTGGTTCCCCTGTCCATTGTCGTGGCTGATATTTTGTTGGAATCTGGCAGAAATGGTACACTATTCGACTCAGAAATACCCTGCAGAGAGTCAGTCGACATAGCCTGGCCCTCGCCTTCCTGCACAGCTCCGCTCAATTCTCATTTCCCTTCACTGCACAGTCTGGGACTTCTGCCATAGACAACGATTTCTCCGGTAGATTTTTGACCGGACCAATCAGAGAACAGAAGGGGCGGAGTTTTTGGCCCCTAACCCACGCCCCCACCTGTCCCAGCGCAGCCAGCGAGCAGTCGCATGTTCTCATTCAAAGCGATGCAAAGCGATGCAGGACTGTTTTATATGTGATACAAATTTATTAATTTCCCCTTCTTAATCCCTTATCTGGAGTTTTCTTTTGTTTTTTTGGCCAAAAGTCAAGTTATCGCTCCCTCCTCCTCCTCCTCCTCTCCGCTGAGTTCCACCTGTCCCAGCGCAGCCAGAGCCAGCGCGCAGCCGCATGTTCTCATTCAAAGCGATGCAGGACTGTTTTATATTTGACACAAATGTGTTAAATTCCCCTTCTTAATCTCTTATCTGGAGTTTTATTTTGTTTTTTTGCCAAAAGTCAAGTGATCGCTCTCCTCCTCCTCTCTCTCCGGCGCCGCTGCGGTGCAAAGAATAAGGAAATGACTGAGGTTGTCACGAGAGAATTAAAATAGGGTTTTACGTTGCTGCCCGAGTCCCTGCATATTTTCTGGTCTTCTGGACCAGCGCTACATGGTTTTATTTAATTTTTTTCAAACGTTATAAACACAGAATGCAGGCAGCGAGAGAAAATTCAGCAGGAGGCGGAGCAGATGTCAAGTTCGACAGAGCACAGAGGGAGCAGAATGCTTTACCTGTTCAAAATTTTTCTAAGATCCAATGGTTTTGTTCCTCAGGCAGAGGCCACGCCTCCAGCAAGAATCGTTTTTTCAATGGAGAAGTCCCAGACCCTTGTCTGAAGCGAAGTGAAGGACAAGGGTCTGGTTTTAACCAGGCTACAGTCGACGCCATGTTTCCATTGAAACTAATGCTGCGCTTGGGAGACATGCAGCCATGCCGGAGCTTAGGGGGCGTTTCTGGGCGGAGCTTGGTAAGGTCCATTTCAACGAGAGCAAGGGGGAGGGACCAGAATGCTTTCCCTGTTGAAAAATTTTCTGCGTTCTACAGAAACTTACAGACTGCACCTTTAATATAATTAAATTCAAATTAATAAGTAAAAAACAATCGCCAAGTCTTGATGCGACTAGTTCACTGTGGCGACCCCTAACGAAGGGAGAAGCCGAAAGAAAATAAAAAAAAAAATAGATTAATATAATTATATTTTCTTTGTAATGTTATTTTCATAAAATGCAAATAGATCGATTAAATTTACCAACAAACGTTTTAAATTAAATCTCAGTTCACGTTTTTCTAATTTCTTCTGTCCTGAGAACAATTAAAGACATTTTCAACGACAGTGAAAATCAAAACAATAAGCTGCGGACGTTAGCTCTGAATAGCCTGAGATGCTAAGTCATTGGGCTCAAGCCGCAATGCATTGTGGTCTATTTGGACCCGAAGGCCGCAGCACGTACCGACTCCGAGCAGCTTCACTTCAGGTTTCCAGCTGACATCCAGCAGTCTGCGCTGACGGTCGATCACTTCTTCGTAGCGCAGGATCGTCTTTTCAAACTCGGAGAAGATTTCTGACGCAGCAGCGGTCAGTCTTTCACCGATGAACTCTCTCAGATGATGAACTGAAGACATTTTTACTGAAATGTCTCAAAGATTCTCATCAAACAGAACAACTAACCCGTCCTCCACTTGGATCAACACCACAGTGAAGATGATGACGCCACTAGCATCATTTCTCTCCTTCCACCGGAAGTCCGGAGGGGCTGTATCTTTTCGTTTAGTTGCATCACTGCCACCTGCTGGTGGAACTTGTTCACTGCAGGCTGTAGAATATGCTGGTGAAGATTCTCAGTCATCCAGGACATGATCAAATCAAAAAAGGCGTTCAATACAGAACAACTGGACTTTATTTGTAACAAACAAGACGTTTCGCTTCTCATCCGAAAAGCTTTACATTCAGGCTGTAGAATGTCTGTTTATTTGGTTCAACAAACAATAAAAAAAAAATCCACAATAAATAAATTAATAATAAATTAATTGATAATAAATTAACGAATTAAGAAAAAAATACCAATAAACTTGGTGTGGTAGTAGCTGAGAGTAGTTCACAACACAAACTCCAAGTCCTACTCATAATGAAAAATATTTGCTTAAAGGTCATCATTAAAACTATGAGTCAAATATGAGTTTGTGTTGAACCTTTTTTGTGATGGCTGATGTGTATTAGCGGTGGTGGCCATCTTAATTGACTCCAGCGGCTAATCAGTTGTACGCGTTCATCTAATGATTATTTTTCAGAGCTTCAATGACATCGCTTATGTAGTTCATGACAAAAAGGCCAAAAGTTCATCAGTTGTAGATGCTCACACAATATTTGCTTTCTGAGAATTTCAAGAACATTTATTCAGTGGTTCATGAGATATTTTGCTAACGGACCGATTTGATTACTGCAACTCCCTTCTCTACGGCCTCCCCAACAAATCTCTCCACAAGTTACAGATGGTCCAGAACTCAGCTGCCCGTGTCATCACTCAAACCTCCTACTATAACCACATCACTCCTGTCCTGCAGCAGCTCCACTGGCTCCCGGTTAAATCACGCATCATCTTCAAAATTCTACTTCTCACGTTCAAATCTATCCACAACCTTGCCCCTCCTTATCTATCTGACCTCCTACAAATCTCCATCCCATCACGCTCTCTCAGATCCTCCTCTTCACTACATCTCCATGTACCCTCTGCCCGCCTCTCCACCATGGGGAGCAGGGCCTTCACCTGCTCTGCCCCTCACCTCTGGAACGCTCTACCGCCAGACCTTCGAAACACCACCTCCCTTTCTCTGTTCAAGACAGCCCTGAAAACACATCTCTTTAGACTAGCTTATCATTAACTTTACTAAATGTAATTTTACTATTTTGCATTTTATAATCTTTATGTATTTTATATTTCAATTTGTCGCTGATATTGTTTGATCTGCATTACACTGTATTGGTTTGTTAAGTGTCCTTGTGTGTCCTGAAAGGCGCTTTTAAATAAAATGATGATTATTATTACAGTATTATTATTTGATACCAGGAGTTCTTGGTTAGGTTTCAATCATCCAACCTTTATTTCTACAGGTTAGTCTCATTGATCCTCGAGGACTCATTTACAAGAGAGACCTGATTTTAACAAAGAACACAAATGAGATACAGACAACAATAGAAAATCACATAAAAATAATATAAAATGAAAAGTAAACAGAAGAAGTTAAATAAAAACAAAACAAAAACAGCTTATAAAGTGATGAAAATACTAACAACAGGAACATGTCTGCATCAGTTTTTGCCATGAACTTAGCAGTTTGAAGCCACATAGAGAGGTCAAGGTCGAGAGCTTCAGATCTTTTTACATTTCCAGGAGAAGGTCCTTTTGTCTAGTTCAGTCCTCACTGAGGGAACACTGCAGGTGATCATGTCCTGAGAGCGCACGCTGTAGCTGCACTCACACAGAGACATGTAGGAGGAGATGTATGAGGGCAGCAGACCAAGAAGTGATTTAAAGATGAAAATGTACCAGTGGAAGAGTCTGTGTGAAGTTAATGATGTCCAGTTAACCAGTGAATACAGGGTGCAGTGGTGGGTACGATAATCACAACCAGTTATTTAGTGTAATCTTAGTGCACCATGGTAGACAACATCCAATATCTGCAGATGTTTGTAGGAGCATTCATGTAGAGAATGTCACTGTAATCAATGGAGGGAAGGAAAGTCACAGATACAAGGTGTTTCCTAACATTCAGAGTTAGACATGATCTGTTTCTGAAAAAGAAACCCAGTTTAACTTTCAGTTTCTTTACAAAATTTTTGACACGATCGCTTAAAAGAGAGATGCATATCGACCAAAATGCCCAAATTTTTATAATAATTGACAAATTCAATAAGGACACACACCATTCATAGATAAAACAGAAGGAAGGACTACTGGCACCAACTTCCTATTTGAAAACAACATCTCTTTGGTTTTGTCAGCATTTAGCACCTTTGAGACGGAACAAATCTGACTGGATGATGTCAAAAACAGACTGTAAAAGCTGGACAGCCTTAGCAACTGTTTTAGCTCAAACAACTGTGTCATCAGCATAGAAATGTAAGGATGCGTCAAGAATGATCTGACCTACATTACCGATTGTAAAGAGGGTTGGTCCTAAGACTGAACCTTGTGGGACACCATTGTTAACAGTATAGCTGGAAGAAGTACGGTTATGTTGAACACATTGCCTCCGATCTGAGAGATTTTTTTTTCATTCAACCTTTATTTCTACAGGTTGATCCCATTGAGCCTCGAGGACTCATTTACAAGAGAGACCTGATTTTAACAAAGAATGATGACAACAATAGACAATCATAAAGGATGAATACAAATTGAGAATAGCAAGTGAAAATAGAAGGATATTAAAAAAATGTAACAAAAAACAGCTAGGTTGTAAGGCAATGTAGAAAACTACAAACAAGATAGACTTAAAGAACCAACCAATGGTGTGTTCAGAGAAACAGATTTCTGAGAGCTTATGACACAAGATGTTATGATCCACAGTGTCAAAAGCTTTAGACAGGTCTAAGAAAAGTGCAGCACAATAATCCTTAGCATCCAGTGCTTCAACAACATCATTCAGAACCTTCAGAGAAGCAGTTGTTGTGCTGTGTTGTTTCCTGAAACCAGATTGATGGAGAGATAAGATGTTAAATGAGTCCAGATAATTTTTGATTTGAGAGTTTATCAGTTTGCCTAGAGCCTAAAGGCTCCACGTACTCAGGCGTGCTTCACCCCACGGAGGTCTGTGCGCACCCGAATAGGACTCAATGCGGTCTCAAAGCAGACGTCCTCAAGCCATGTCTGTACAAAGATCAATTTTTACGACCACGTATGTGTACGCAGTGTCACACAATAAACTGCCCAGGAATGGACTGTTTTGAATGCGACACCAATGTATTAAATTCCCCTTCTTCATCTGTGGTCTGATTTACAGTAATGGCCTTTTGTTTTGTTTTTTACCATGCAAGAGGCAAACAATCTCTTCCTCCTTGTCCCTTGATGCCCTGACTGAAATTGTGAGAAATTAAGGAATTTGTCACGAGAGAATCAAAATCAGGCTTGGCATGACTGCGGGAGAGTCTGGAGATTTCCCAGTGGGCCGGTCTGATGTGTGGGCTGTAGGGCCAGCGCTCCCTGTTTTTTTTGTTTTTTTAGAACTTTTTATTAACAACATATAAACATAGAACACCTCTGTCACTCCTCCTTGGTTGCCAGCTGTCTCTACCCAGGGCCGAGGGCAGCTTTTATTTTTTTCTGTGTGTGTGTGTGTGTGTGTGTGTGTGACCTGTCAATCAGTTCAGTAGACGTGTCAGCAAATAACCATTCGGCGACCTCAATTTGTCCCGAAGGCAAACGCCCCCAGCGCTGGGCTGCAGCCCATCAAGGTATATGCTCAAGTATGGTCTCAACCATCTGCGGACAGTGCACGCAGTGTCAGCGTGGCTCAAGGAGTACACACAGTAGTATGTGGGAGCCTTTAGCAAGAATACAGAGCTTAGAGACGGGTCGATAGTTGTTCAGTAAAGGTAGAACAAAAGATATCAAGGTTCATGCTCAATCATCCAGGTAAAAAATCTAACAATGTTCCATAAGGTCAGGTAGGACAAAGGTTGTTTTGCAGGTGTTTGGAATGCTATTTTGGCTATTTTAGATCTTTGGAGGTCTTAGATAAGAAGTATTTACATTTTGTAGCTTTGACAGAAGCTGTACAATGACTCTGCAGCTGTTGAAAATGCAACCAATCTGTATCTGAACCAGAATGTCTGGCTGTTGCCCAAAACTGATCTCTCCTGTGCAGGAGGTCAGCTAACTCAGGAGTAAACTAGGGGCGGTCTCGTCCTTTTATTCTGAACTGGCATAAAGAGGCATGTTTATTTACAAAGTAGATTAAAGTGTTCTGAAAGTAGTTCCAAACAAGGTTTACTTCATCAGTTAGGAGAGTATGTTGCCGGTCAAACTTAAACAGATCCCCAAGGAAGGCCTGTTCACTGAAATGCTTCATGTCCCTTTTTAGAATTAATCTCTGCTTAGTGCGAGGCAGTTTAGTGTCTCTGATGACACCAACAATGCAGTGATCACTCATGTCATCATCAAAAACACAGAACCCAGTAAATTTATGAGATATATTTGTTAAAAAGAGATCTAAAATACTGTAGATGATCAATATGATCAGCCTGGGTATTTTTTGTTTGGGCGAGTCAATGATTTGAGTGATATTTCGTCACAAACAACATTTTTTATTTTTTTATTCTTCAGACACTGGAGACTTCCAGTCTAGGTTAAAGTCACCAGCAAGAATAATTTTATTGAAATGTACATTGTCCCGAAGGCAAACGCCCCTTTCCTGCAGTGCTGGGCTGCAGCCCATCAAGGTGTACGCTCAAGTATGGTCTCAACCATCTGTGGACTGTGCGCGCAATGTCAGCGTGGCTCAAGGAGTACACACAGTAGTATGTGGGAGCCTTTAGCAAGAATACAGAGCTTAGAGACGGGTCGATAGTTGAATATACTGAATTAGAAACAAAAATATATAACCTTGATGATCTGTTTGATCTGGGATTCGTTCCTCTTATAGAAGAATGCGACTATTATAGTGAAAAGCAATTTAATGATACTACTCAAACAAAAACTGGTTTATCAATAATTCACTTTAATAGTAGGAGTATCAATGCAAATTTTTCCAAGATAACTGATTACTTAATGCAGTTAAATAGAACTTTCTCTATATTAGCTATGACAGAAACGTGGCTAAATAATTATAACATGGATAATGTACAAATTGAAGGTTACAAATTATATATGATAAATAGAGATAGTAAAAGAGGTGGTGGTGTAGCGCTGTTTGTGAATAAAACAATCGAATGTAAACTACGCAAGGATATGTCAATAATTGAAGATAATATAATTGAGATGATAACAATTGAAGTATTAAATAATGACAGAAATATGATAGTTGTGTATACTGACCACTGGGTTTTAATATTGATTTATTTACAGATAAAATTGTGGAAATACTAAATAAAAGTTGTCATAAAACAATTTTTTAATGTGGTGACTTTAATATTGATTTAGGGAGAAGTACTGACTCCAATAATGTTATTTAGACAAGAGTAATTTGTTGAAATTCTATGATTTAGTAGACTACAACTTAGTATTGCTTATGTACAGAACTCAAAAAAAATACACTGCCATTGAACATCCAAACGTATTTTGTGAAACGCTCGCTGCTACAATCTCAAAGGAATAGACGTATGTAAAACCACAATTTCGAACTACAGTAGTCTAAAAGAAAGAACTACCCAAATTCAGGGTACTGTATAGGATTATGGAATAATTAAAAAACAGAAATAAAGGGGGCCAAATCAATCACTATCTTTAAGAAGTTGGTCAAAATTGAAATGTTAAATATCAATGAATGTATAATCAGTTTCACTTTAAAGAAGGTTATATGATTTACTGTTTTGTCATTATAAAATAACTTGTTTGAATTAGATAAATAAGGAGCAGATTAAATAAGATAGTTCTTCATCTGCTACCTTTCATTTTATATATTTTTTTCTATTTTTATGCAAGTCATTTGTTGTACTCTTTTTTGTAAAATGAATAAAATTTAATAAAAAAAAACTTTAATATTCTGTATGTCAAAATTTACTTGTAGAAAATAAATAAAAACGTTGGATCAAAGTAGGTACAAACATCCAAAACCACAATATTTTCCTCAAATCATAATGCTTCCTTTAATTAATTGTAAGATCAGCAACTAAAAAAAACTTTTTTTTTTAAACTTTTTTTTATCTCCAAAAACAGCCGAAGTGACCAAATAACAGGCCAACAATGGCGTCGACCACAGACGAACTGATTAAGATGGAGAAGTCTGACAGTTTTTATGTCGTTGCATGTTTACACTCACATGTTTTTGTTTACGTCGAGTGCGTACCTGCATTTCAAAATTGTATCCATATATGAAAAACGACAGTAATTCAGGATAACCTTCTTTGTGTTTAGATTCATACTGTATTTATAATCAGAACTTTTGAAAAACTGATTTAAGGTCATCTGTGTCTTTTTGCATGAAATAAAACCGCTAAAACAATTTAAAATTATTTTATACCTTACCATGCCATTTTATTCATAAAGCACTTTAAACAGGAACAAGGCCAAACCAAAGTGCTAAACAACAGGCAACACACACAATGAAGTACAAAACAAAAGACATAAAAACATTGCAGATCATAAATAAAACAACCAAATATACAATCAGCTGGTGTTGAAAGCAACAGAGTACTGTAGTGGGTCTTTAAACGGGATTTCAAAACTGAGAGGGAGGGGATTTTATAGTAGTTTACAGTTTTATAATGGTTTGCGTCATTTTTGGTGAAAGTTAGGAGCTGTGTTGCATCATTTGGACAGGTTCGGGTTCTAATCCCGAACAAGGCAAAGTGGGTTTAAATAAAATAAATAAATAAATTGTAAACGTGTACTGTACAATTACTTTTATGAGCCTGTCCCTTTAAGAGCGGAGCCGGAAGTTCGGAAGTGTCCATATTTGTGGCGGATTCATTACTCTTCTTGTGTTTTTTTTAAATAAACAAGTTAATCATTTTAATAACACAACGTACTGATAACGTAATTAAATGTTAAAAACTGAGTTTGTTTAAAATAATTAGATTTAAACCTCGTTCACGTGTCTAATCCCCCCCCCCTCCCGGCTAACAGTTGGTATCGTCCGAGCCTGCTCGGCGTTTTTCGCACGTGCTCGGTGTTTTGAGCAGACATATGGTTACAGCGGTGTTGCAGCAGATGGTCACCCGGTCTGCGGAGCTGTCGTGGCGGCTGTAGCTCCTCCCAGCTCCCGGTGCGGTGACACGAGGCTCCGGGGTGAAGGTAAGAAGCTCCGGGACGGGCGAGCTGCCGGTGTTGGGTCACGCCAGCGCACGTGTTAAAACTGTTTGACCGTCCAGGTACCAGAACCAGAGACAGAACTTTAACTAACACGCTCATGATGAACTCCTTTCTCCTGCCGGGAGGTGCCACGTCACTGGCGGGGTGATAGGAGGGGAAGCAGCAACCGAACTCGGAACCGTTCCGTTGTGGGATCACCTCCAGGGCCGCACCTAGTGCTGCTAGACCCCGATGACCTCATGTCTGGAGGTTCTGGTTCTGGTCCAGAGGCAGAGTCAGTGAGCACGCTTTACCCCGAGGGGTGTCCAAAGTACGGCACGTGGGCCACATGCGGCCCGTGGTGATTTTATTAAAGGCTGGTTTATACTTCTTGTCTCACGTCTTTAAACCCCGTTGAGTGAACCCAGTGATGATGTAATTGCGTGTGTGTCACCGACCGCATTGAGTGTTTATACTTCTAAAAGAGGTGGGGATAATCCCTCCCTCTTCACTGCATACGTCATGCTGCATGTTTTATCAGGACAAACAGATTTAATATAATGATAGGCTCCATTACCTCGATTTGTGAGTCCGTCATCATGGGCGTAGCCAGGATTTTATGAGGGGCGGATTGTTTAAAGGAAACGTTGACCTTAAAATAGCAACACGCCTCGGTGGCTCACTGGAAACGCGTAGGTTTACCGCTCCAAAGCTTTTCTCGACTCGGGTTCGAATCTCACCTGGTTGAACTTATTTTACGTTTGTCTTTTATTGGATTAAAAAAAAAAGGATTTTGTGTTAACCACAGGCATATTAACTCCTTTTTTTTTTATCCAATAAAAGACAAACGTAAAATAAGTTCAACCAGGTGAGATTCAAACCCGAGTCGAGAAAAGCTTTGGAGCGGAAACCCTACGCGTTTCCAGTGAGCCACCGAGGCGTGTTGCTATTTCAAGGTCCATTTTTTCTTATGTCGGCTGTTGTAATGTTTGTAGTCGTCCCCCGGTGTTTAATGTATGTGTCCAGCCACTGCAAAGACAGAGGAACTGGATTGGTCCCGCCAGGATCCCCGCTCCGGACCACCTCGGCGAGTTTCTCTTCAAAACTATCCATGTCTGTCAAAGCAAAAACAAAAACCGGCTTCTAAAAGAGTAGCGGGTAGCGTGTAGCGGTGTCATACACCATATATGGACATCCAAACAAAAAACGCCCACAAACTTTGAACCAATCACACGCTGCGAGCCGCATCGTCCGCGTCTCGGAGTTCTGACAGAGGGCCATGTACAAGACAGCTGTCACCGGGGGATCGCAGCGGGAGTGCAGACGGAAGTTGCGCAACTTTTTTTCACTCAACGGGGGGTAAAAGACGTGCGACAAGAAGTATAAACCAGCCTTTATTAAGGCCGCAGCTTCAGTTTATATAATTTTGTCTTGAAGAAGTTGATGCAGATGGATTTTTTTCAAACTTTTAAAGATGATTATAAAATAAACTACCGTATTTTCCAGCCTTTAAGTCGCACCTTTTTTGCCTAATTTGCATGCCTTGTGACTTATTGGGCGAAGCGACATTTAGGGATTTTTTCCCCATATTTTTAGACAAATTTTTGGCTGAGATAGGACCGTTTAGATTCATTCTGACGAAAAAAAAATGAAACAGTACCACTTTCGGCCGCTAGGGTCCACCGACCGTTTCCAGCTCATGTGTCTGACGGTAGCCTCCTCTGCTCGGACTCACTCTGTCGTAGCACGGCCTCCATCTCTCTGCAGGTATGAACTACTGTTAGCTCAGTGTTTTACTGTTTGCAAAATAGCTCATGAACCACACAACAGATTTTGATGAAACTTACAGAAAGTAATCACTGGATGGACATTTACAACTGATTAGCTGTAAGAGATGTTTGAGCTAAAATTCGATTTATTTATCATTTATTTTCGCAGCGCGCGCGACCGTTTGGAAGACCGTCAAAGCAAAACAATTTAAATCTAGCTGATTTGACGATTACGTTCATTTATAAAGGAAAAGTTAAGCTCAGAAACACTTTACAATAATGTCAGCAAACATATTTTTTTATAATGTGTATATCTTGTTAAATTTTAAAGAAATGAAGCATATTCGCTCGTTGCACGTGCACGCGTCGCAGCACCGACGTAGCAAAACTTTTTTTTTATTCATCTGATTTGACCGGTACGTTCATTTATTAAGGAAAAGTTCAGCTCAGACACATCTTTGCTATAATTTTCAGCAAACCAATACCGTATTTTCTGGAATATAGGTCACGGCTTTTTATCATTTTTGCATGCCCTGCGACCTATATTCAGGTGCGACCTATTTATGGCTTTTTTATCAAATAAGCTGATTTTTAATCATTTATTAACAAAAATTAAACTGAGACACACTCTTACAATAATGTCAGCTAACAAATATATATTTTTTAGGTGTTTATCCTGCTAAAATTAAAATACCGGTACATGCAGGTCTGTTCGCTGCTACTGCATGTCTGGTGCTGCGCGTGCACGTTTTGTTTCATCAGACGTAGCAATTTTTTTTTTTTATCCAGCTCATTTCACAATTACGTTCATTTATTAAAGAAAAGTTCAGCTCAGACACATATTTGCTATAATTTTTATCAAACATAATTGTTTTTAAGTGTTAATCTTCTTAAAAGCCTTGCTGTGCGCTCCTGTGGCAGACATTTGTAGCAGAGCTAAACACGGTCCACATTTTGACGTAGGTGCGACCTATATTCAGGTGCAACCTATATTCCGGAAAATACGGTAATTGTTTTTAAGTGTTAATCTTGTTAAAGTCCTACTGTGCATGCTCCTGAGGCCATTTCGCAGTCAATCCATTTTGAGCAAAACACCGGCCCACATTTCCGGGTTGTCACTGCTGACGCGTAATATAAGCGACGCGTCAGCAGTGACACATAATAGATGCGACTTTTAGGGCAAAGTGACATATTTATGGATTTTTCCACTTTATTGGACATAATTGGACTGATGCGACTTATAGGGCGGTGCAACTTATCGGCTGGAAAATACAGTACTGTAGTAGTTTAGTTTTGTGCCATGATGAGACCACGTGTTTGTGTTCAAAATATCTCTTGAACCACTGATTGGATTTTACTGAAACTCTCCGAACATGTCAACCTTCACAACAGGGGGACTCCATTTCCGCCCTGGAGCTTTGTGCCTCACACTGGCCCACTTTACATCACGATTATCAAAATCATTTAATTATAACCTTGCTGCTCTGTAAATCCTTGTAACTCGGTGTATTCTTCAAAAATATTTCCAATTCAGTGCAAGTAAGTGTTTTACAATGTAGATTTATTTCAACGTGTGCGCACATCTCCAGCAACAAGATAAGAATCTATTCTGTTCAAATAAGTGTTCACATATTCAAACCTTAAAATGAAATAAAGGAATAAATTCAAATATTAAATACTAAAAACATAAAATAAGGTGTTGCACTTTCTAATATTATCTTAGCGCTCTGCTTTACATTACACATCCTGATACAGGTAGTCCCCGACTTACGACGGAGATCCGTTCCTACTTGACGCAAGTCGAATTTCATCATAAGTCGGAAAATACGTCCAAACTGCACCTTATACGTACAATACTGTGTTTTACCAGGCACTTGGCTTATCCTAACACAGTACCCTACATAATTATCAAAAAACGCATACATTTTGAGCCATAATGAAGGAAAAAAAGTTATTTTCCTACTGGGAGCTGGTGGAGTCTTCATCCGTCTGTTAGCATGTTAGCTCGTTGCTCGTAAACCTCTGGTCCAAACAATGAGGTCTCCTGTAATTTTCCACTGAGTGCGCTGCTTCTGCTGTCAAAACCGGAAGGAAGTTGGAACTCGGCTTTTCAAAAGCAAATGTTTCAAAATAAATATAAAATTTTAATTATTTTTTTTAAATGGAGATGCGTGTCGTAACCCCGAAACGTAAGTCGAGGACTACCTGTATATACTTTGTACAAAATCAGTTTTGTGTTAACTGAGCATACAAACAACCATACATCCACATTTAAAACACAAAGCAAAGCACAACTAGCTTCAAGCATTAACCTTTAACTGTTGAGCATAAAATGTAATTGTGAAAAAAAAATGGAGGATTTACTTGCAGTTACCTTCGTACTAGGGGTGCGAATCTCTGTGTCTGGAGAATCGATTCGATTCAGATTTTTGATGCACCGATTCAATTAAAAATCTATTTTCAATTCTAAAACTATGTATTTTCATTCCAGGATCGATTTTCGATCCTGAAACGATTTTTGATTGAAATCATGAAAATATTAAACAACAATGTAAACAAATAAAACATTTATTCAAAACAATAATGTATGCTTGTAGCAAACAATAATAATGTCCAGTATAAATACAGCAGGCTGAATTGTGAGCAGATGGGTATATGAATAGAATGCAGCAGCTTTAATCGGGTCCCGGAGGTCACTGGTGTCTATATCCAGCAGTCACTGTGCGAGAGGCAGGGGACACCCTGGACATGTCTCCAGTCCATCACAAATAATTCAAAATACAAACGTAAACAAAGATTTCAGCCTACTGTATTGCATAAACATTTAACTCAAAATAAAATAGACTTCAAAATCATATTGCATTCATCCATGTTTCAAATGTGTATGGATGGATTTTGTTTAAAAGATTTGTTTGGTAAATCTTTTCAACAAAAGCCATCTATCATCTTTACCCGCTTTATCCTTATCGGGTCCTGGAGGTCACTGGTTGGGGTCAGATTTTTTCTTCTTTCTGCCACCTTTCATTTATGTATTCTTTCATATACTAGGAGATATGGTTTTATTTTCTTTATCTTTTGGGTTTTAATGTAAAAAAACGAATTTGGGGCTTTTAGAATTGATTCTGAATGTAGGTTCTTTTAAAAATCTATTTTTTTCCTGCACCCCTACTTCGTACAGATGAACATGTGGCACTTCCTGTTTATCACTGTTGTATTCAGCTGCAGGGCTTTATCAGCTTTTACATTTTTTTCAGACTCAGTTTAGGTTTTATAAATGTAATAAACTTTATTATATCCTCTAAACGCTCAGTCTGAATTACATGTTCTTCTGATGATTTTTCATGAGATCCCTCTGACCACAAAGTGTTCATAATGCAAAACCCCAACAGTGTTGGAGGAAAAGTGGGTGGAGCTCCTGCAGGTGAGGGCCTTAACCTTCGGGACAAGTTGAGGTTCGCCGATTGGTCAGTTGCTGACAAGACTGCAGGATTGATTGACAGGTGGCCTTGAGGCGTCATGCAAAAAAAAATCATATATTTTAAATGTGTCATCATTTATTCCACATTTATTTAAAAAAGGTTCAATATTTTGTTGAATCTAAGGTTTGACACGTTCCATTTATGAACTTTTGGTCACTAAAAGTACTTGGACAATAAAAACCGCGGGACGTGATGATTCAGGCAAACTAGACAAACATGATCGACAAGACTCGATTAAAAAATATATATATATATTTCACATTTGAGCATTTCTTGAGTTCGATTCCTCACATTTCAGTAAGACTGACACTCGCGGAGAGAACATCACAAGTCTTTTGGAAAATGATAAATAAAAGGTAAACGGAGACGCACCTTTGCTCTAATCTGAGCAAACAAAATAATCGTCTTTAGGTGTTAATCTTGTTCAAACTGAAGAACAGACACAGCGGTGACTCCTGTCAAAACACACACAAAGGCCGTGCGCGCTCCCGCGACGGTTGATCACTTTGTGGCACAGCCTGTTTCAAACATCACTGATCGATGCATACGGTAGATGTGCTACGTGAGGGTGGGTCTGCAAAAAAACGAGAGCTTCCAGTGGAGGCGGTCCTGATGCAGCTGTAGTGGTGATAAACACAGGGCCACGACTGAGCACCGGGAACTGTCCCAGTCCTCCCCTTAGCCACACCGGGCCTGCTTAACAACTGTTGACCAATCAGGATCAACCTGATACAAGATGGCCGCCACAGCCAAGCACACTCACCAAACACGTAAATGTCTATAACTACGCTAATTGTTCAGATATTGATGTAAAATTTGGGTTGGTAGTAGCTGAGACTCTAACCCAACATAAACTCAGAGGGCTAACAGGTTGCATGACACTTTCTTAAAACATAAGCATTAACTCTTGGTCTAGTGTCACTTGTCTGTTGGCAAAATATGTCACGAACAACTTGAAATATTTTAATAAAACTCTTAAAAACAAGTCATTAGATGTTTGTCTACAACTGATTAGCTTTTGGAGTCGACTCGGTTTAAGATGGCCGACGCAGCTAATCGACCTTAGATTCTGGTCTTAAGCTGGAGTCTCAGGTTAAAACAGTTGTTAAATCCAGCTTTTTTCATTTGAGGCAGCTAGCTAAGGTAAAATCCATTCTTCCTAGACAGCACTTTGAAACAGCAGTCCATGCGTTTGTGACCACACGGCTGGATTACTGTAATTCACTTTATATAGGGATTACTGATTCATGTACTTCCCAGCTTCAGAGGGTTCAAAATGCAGCTGCACGACTTTTAACAGGTACACGAAAATTTGACCATATTTCCCGTTTTAGCTTCTTTACACTGGTTGCCAGTACGTAACGTTACAGGATTCATTTTAAAATACTTTTATTTGCTTTTAAAGCTCTTAATGGCCATGCCCCTCCATACCTGTCAGAGCTGCTGCATTCCTACACACCCTCTCGTTCCCTCAGGTCAGCTGACCAGTTGTTTCTGAGGGTCCCGAAGACAAAGCGTTGGCGGGTACCGTGCTTTTGTCTGTGGTAGCTCCTAAGCTCTGGGATGACCTCCCATTATAAGACAGGCCTCTTCACTTGCTGTTTTTAAGTCTCTTCTTAAACCCCCTCTTTTTTCTTTGGCTTTTGGTACAATCTGAGATGTTTTAACTTTGTTTTATTGTGTTTATATTTTATTATTTTAGTACTGTTTTTAGACCCTTCCATTTTATAATTGTATTGTATTTTGTGATTGTGTACAGCACTTTGGTCCTGTTGGGTGCATAAAGTGCTCTATAAATAAAGATGGTATGGTAACAAAAATTGTCACAACTCAGTCAGTTTTATAGATACTGAGTCATCCCCCAACACATTGGGCAGCACGACGGCTCAGTGGTTAGCGCTGTTGCCTCACAGAAAGAAGGTTCGATCCCCGGTTGAACCTGGGGTCTTTCTGCGTGGAGTTTGCATGTTCTTCTCGTGCTCGTGTGGGTTTTCAGGTACTCCGGTTCCCCCCCATCCAAAAACAGGCCTCCCGTGCAAAAGAGATCTGTGATCTTAGTGGAATTTGCCTGTTTAAATAAAATGTAATAAATAAATAATACTCTGATGGCTCAAAGATCTATTAATGCAATGTTTCAAAGGACAATAAATTTAATTTAAATATTTTGTTAAATTTAAATGTTTATTCTGCCCTTGTCCTGGTGAAAGATACTTTAGGTAAAGAAGCAGTTTCTGCACGTTTACATTTTAGCTTTCTTATCCTAAATTATTTTTATACTAAAAACTTATTCCAGTTGAGCAATAAAAAAATTAATTAAAACGCGTGAGTTTCAGTTGGTTTAAAATCGAGCAGCTGCCCAAACACTGAATAATTTTAGTTTTCAACCGTCCCGGCTTGTTTTTAAATCTTTAACAGAGTGTTTTTACGTTCAGTTTCTTTCAGGTTCTGGTCGGGTTCTGAGGCCCTCCGAGCGGCGCCATGAGCTCCAGGGTGTGTAAGGCATGCGGCGGGTCGGACATCGACGTGGACCCGTCCCGCGGCGACGCCGTCTGCATGGGCTGCGGCTCGGTTCTGGAGGACAACATCATCGTGTCCGAGGTGGAGTTCGTGGAGTCGGGCGGAGGCGGGTCGCTGGCTGTTGGACAGTTTGTGTCCTCAGAGGGTGAGACAGATGGAGGACAAACCTTCTCCTAAACATCAGATTATTTTCAGATTATTTCCTCCTGATGGTCCACACAGATATCACGAAGAATCAGAAGAGCAGCTTCATGTAAGACCTCGTTCGTGGGGCAGTTTATGGTTTTGCATGGATATAAACTGCCACAGAAGTGTTCGGACTGTGAGTTTAATTTGGTGGTTTTAGTTCTTGTTTTTGTTTAATTTTATTTTACTTCGTCGTCCAGAAAGTTTCAGGTTGTTTTCCGGTAATGTTTGTAGTTCAGGTGACTGTTCACTAGGGAAAGCTGTAGGATGTATCCTAATGCATGCTCAATGTAGGATGTAGTTCAAGTAATTGTCCACCAGGGGGAGCTGTTAAATGTGGTTCAGGTGACTGTCCATCGTCAGAGTCAGAGAATATTGTCATTTGCACCACATGTGGTACATGTGATGAAACGAGGTTATGTACACAGGGTCCCAGTTACATCCAACAATAAAAAGTAAGAGAAAAACAGTAATAACATCTTAAGATATAACTAAGAAAAACATAAACTAAAAATTACCATAAGCACTATTATAGAAAACATTACTCTAAACAGCAGCACGAACATGAGTCTGTATGAGAAGATGAACACAAATGAACACAGCAACAGCAACATGATGTGATATTTCACAGTGATTATTCTGGTCATTCATGAGTCTAACAGCCTCAGGGTAGAAGCTGTTCCTCAGTCTAGTGGTTCTACATTTGATGCTCCTCAACCTCCTTCCTGAGGGGAGTGGGGCAAAAAGTGTGTGTGCTGGGTGAGTGTGGTCCTTCATGATGCAGGTGGCTCTCTTCCTGCATCTGGAGGTGTAAATGTCTGTGATGGTGGGGAGACTGACTCCAACATCTTCTGTGCAGCCTTCACCACTCTCTGCAGAGCTTTTCTTTCTGCAACTGTGCAGCCTCCATGCCACACGTTGATGCTGGAGCACAGGATGCTCTCCACTGCACACCTGTAGAAGGAGGTGAGGACTGAGCTACTCAGACCAGCTCGTCTCAGCCGTCTGAGGAAGTAGAGTCTCTGATGAACTTTCTTGATCAGGCTGGTGGTGTTGTTGCTCCAGCTGAGGTTATCATTCATGTGTACACCCAGGTACAGTACTTGTAGCTGGAGACCACTTCCACCGCAGATCCTCTTATGTTCAGTGGGGTGTGGGTGTGTTTGTTCCTTCTGAAGTCCACAATCATCTCCTTTGTCTTCTTCACATTCATGTGAAGGTTATTCTCTTTGCACCAGCTCTCCAGGTGTTCCACCTCCTGCTGTAGCTGGACTCATCATTGTTTGTGATGCATCCCACCACCGCTGTATCATCTGCAAACTTAACAATATGACAGCCTGGATGTGTGGCTGTACAATCATATGTGAGCAGAGTGAACAGAAGGGGGCTCAGCACACATCCTTGAGGAGAGCCAGTGCTGAGGGTAATGGTGGAGGAGGAGAAGTTGTGGATCTTCACTGACTGTGGTCTGTTTGTTAAGAAGTCTAGTACCCAGTTACAAATGGAGGGGCTTAGTCCAAGTGTGGATAGTTTGTCCATCAGAGTTTGGGGGATCATGGTGTTGAAGGCAGATGTGAAGTCCACAAAGAGCATACGGACGTATGAGTCCTTCTGATCCAGGTGGGTGAGAGCAGTGTGGACCACAGAGGAGATGGCGTCCTCTGTTGATCGGTTCTCACGGTAAGCATACTGATGAGGGTCCTCGTTGATGTTGACGGTTGTTTTGATGTGGGTCATGACCAGTCTTTCGAAGCATTTATCGACCATCAGGGTGAGGGCCACTGGCCGATAGTCATTCAGACCAGTCACTTTGGAGCTTTTTGGGACTGGGATGATGGTGGCGGTCTTCAGGCAGGTGGGAACTGTTTCCAGGGCAAGTGAGGTGTTGAAGATGTCAGCCAGCACCTCACAGATCTGATCCGCACATTCCTTCAGAACGTTCCCGCGGATGGTGTCTGGGCCGGTTGCTTTGTGAGGGTTGATCCTCCTGAAACTACTCCTCACTTCTGCTGCGGTCACGCTGAGACGCTCTTCATCTGGTGAAGAGGAAAGTCTGATGCTGGGTGGTCTGTTTGGGTCTTCAAAGTGTGCATAAAACTTGTTGAGGGCATCAAGAGATGGGTCTTTTGGGCATTGTTCGCTCCAGCCTTTGTAATCTGTTCTGCATGAAGAGGTGTTGGATGCTCGCTCTGATAATAAAGCCCTCTAACAAATTGTTTTAGTAATTATGTAGAATGTTAGCTGCATAATTCGTGTTTTTTTTATTTTACGTGTACCATATTATTTGCAAGTTCTCTGATAATAATATTATCTAAAATTAAATTTATGATGGTTAATTTGTTTAAGCATATGTTGACCTTAGGAGGTATGACAGAAGATGTTTTTATCATTGTAATTTTAGATTGACATTTATTTCTTTGTTCTTGTGTTCCTTTGTTCTGTATGTTCAATAAAGTTAAATAAAAAGTACCAGTATTGTAAATCAATAAATAAAATAAAAATGTGTTGAATGTAGTTTAGATGACTGTCCACCAGGGGGTGCTGTTGGATGTTTAATTAATGCAAAATACAGTATAAATAATTCCCTAATCAGTAAAAACATAATGTTTGTAGCCCGACTGTTTTTATTTTAGTTGATTCATTTAAATTATTTCTTCTGACAACAAAACCTTTGGTTTAGTTTTGAAGTATTTGTTTTAAGCTCATCTCTCTTTTTCAGGTCAGAGGAACCCGTCCTTCGGGGATGGACACGTCACTGGTCTGGGGTCCGAGTCCCGAGCGAAGACCCTGCAGAACGGTGAGCGACCAGCAGGGGGCGCTGCAGCTGAAGGTTTTTGTTTGTAGCTGCAGAAACTCAAAGTTGGAGAATCAGAGAAGTCTCCAGACAGAAACCATCACATTTATTATTAAGTTGGATTATTGCAGACTTTATTTTAGCTGTTTGTGAACCAAAACATTCAGCTCGTTCTGGAAACTTTAAGAATTAACCCAACAGCAGCAGATTATCAGATTAATTCCAGATTATTATTTATTTACATTGCAGTGGTGTCATGGAGTTCACAAGGTCCCGGTTCAATTTGTTAATCTCACCTCGACGCAGTCCTGGAAATGATATCTGTTATTTCTCTTTATTGTTGTTTAACCACACAGTGGTTTAGTGGTTAGCACTGGTGCCTCACAGCAAGAAGTTCTCAGGTTCAAACCCTGGTCCCGTCTGCCTTCAGGCCCAGGATGATGGGAACAACAGATCCTTCGCTGCTTCTTCCTCTCACAACACAAACGCGATCGTTAGCTTAGCACAAAGCTAAAAACACCGGGAGCCTCTGCTGCGTTTTGTTTATCCGGTAAAATAAAACTTGTTTTTGTTTTACACGTTAAAAACACGGATTATTGCGTATTACTCCGTGCAGATTATTATTATTTTTGCATAAAAGTCTACAGGTTACGCTAATGAAAATTAGCATAGATGCTAACGTAACATCAAATGTTTTGTTTTGCAAATTGAAATTACTTAAATTTTATGATTGGTTGACTATAATATTCTTTTAATATTGTACAAAGCTCAGAACTTCACATTACCCTCAAATATCCAAACGTTTTTTTGTAAAAAGAAAAAGTACTTGCAATCTTAAGGGTACAGATATTTTTGTTATGCCACAGCGTAGAACTAGTTTAAAGAGTAGGTCTACTTTAATTTATGTAATAGGTCTATGGAATGGTTTAGAAAAGCATATTAAAGTTGCAAAAACAAAGACTTTGTTTAAGAAAATGATTAAAATTAGGTTTCTTGAAAAATACATATACTGTAAATTAGTTTGTATCAAAAATGTATGTATGGTAAAGTATGATGAGTTATTTATTGTGTAGTGTTTTTTTGTGGATTACTGTAAAGAAGGAGCAGACATAATAAGATTTTATCTTCTGCTTCCTTTCATTTCATGTACTGTTTTTTTTATTTATTTACGTGGTGTTGTAAATAGTTTTTTTGTGTTCTTTTAAATTTCAAATGAATAAATTTATTTGAAATAAAAAAAACATTGAAAACTCCTTAGAGAAGCTAACACAGCTAGCATTGTGTTTTATCCCTGAATTTATGCCAAAACCTGCTTTAAAGTTCTTTAACTGAAGACGTGTCACAACTAACAGACAACAGGAAGCTACGGCGGCTCTGTTGGGACAAACGGCGCTGAGCAGTGACGCCTCACGCTCGTTGACCAACAGTAAGTTTTTCTTCTGCCTCCTCAGCGAAACATCACATCAACACTCTGGGCCACCAGCTGCAGATGAGCCAGCACTGTCTGGACACGGCCTTCAACTTCTACAAGATGGCGCTCAACAAGAGCCTGACCCGCGGGCACAAGTCGGCGCACATCATCGCCGCCTGCATCTACCTGGTCTGCCGCACGGAGGGAACGCCACGTATCCTTTCAGGAAGTTCGCCGGACTCGAGTGTGACGGTCCAGCTGGCCGGAACCGAGAGTTTCAACCATGATTTCCTTGACCCGTGTTCTCAGACATGCTGCTGGACCTCAGTGACGTTTTGCAGGTTCGCTTTTAATTTTAATTTTCTTGTATAGGGATGGGGCCGATCCGGTATCGGTATCCGATACCAGCATACTTTAAGTATCGGATATCGGATCCAACTTACCGATATTTCCGATCCAGCTTCAAAGTGCACTTGTGTTCCACCATATTCTGTGACTGCCATCTTAACATTGTGTGAGTTAAACCCAATGAAGACACTCTGGGCCTCACAACAAGGAACACAACCTTACATAGCACACAAGAGGCAGGTCTATACCACACACAACCTTCTCACTCATGGTGCAGCTGAAAAACAAAAAAAACCGCTAAGCATTATGGGAAAGACAACACAGTCCACTCCCTTTAACCACTACGGGAGTGGATTTTGTTGTCTTTCCCATAATGCTTAGCGGTATTTTAGTTTTCCAGCTGCACCTAAAGCTGGAAAACTAAAAAAAAAACGCTAAGCATTATGGGAAAGACAACACAGTCCATTCCCCTTAACCACTATGGGAGTGGATTTTGTTGTCTTTCCCATAATGCTTAGCGGTATTTTAGTTTTCCAGCTGCACCATGAGTGAGAAGGTTGTGTAATAATAATAATGTCTTTGTCTGTCATCTGTGTATGTTTCCCATACACAGACGAAATTCGTCTCTGCATTTAACCCAACCACCACCAGGTGGTGCAGTGAGCAGCCAGAAAGCGCTCGGGGAGCTGGAGAGTTAAGTGTGCACTCATAGACACCCCAAGGTGTGTAGTGGCCGGGACGCGAACCCGCGTCCTTCGGGTCCCAAGTCGAAAGCCCTGCCACTACACCATCTTGGCGGTATAGACCTGCCTCTTGTGTGCTGTTAAAGTTTGTGAGTTTCCTGTTGTAAGACCCACAGTGTCTTTATTGGGTGTAACTCACACATTGTTAAAATGAATGATCTCGGTTCAAAAAATGTATTGTACAGACTAATATACTTGAACAGTATCGGATCGGAAAAGTATCGGTATCTGATCGGAAGTAAGAAATGTGGATTGGTGCGTCCCTATGTCTTGTATAAAATGTTTTATTAAAGGAAAAATTCTGTTTAATAGAAGTTCAGAAACTTTAGTGATAAAGTTGTAGAAACGAGCGTGGACACCCTCCCAAACCTGCGGGGGTTAAATTTCGACCCCTCCATTCGTCTGCAGATTTATTGGCTCCAGCTCCCGGTGAGTCAGGGGGTGCGGCGGTCGTTTCTCTGACTCACAGCTGGGCGGGGTATTTTTATGCCCCCAGCTGTCCTGGACCAGCTGCTGGTCCCTCCCCGCTGCGCACGCCCTGGTATTTGGAGACCAGGGGTGGGTGGGGTTGTGGTTTTATTAATGCAGCGTGTTTTGGAGGCTCTTTACACGAGGCCACGCGCAGCTTCCTGCGTTCTTTAAAAGTCTAAAGCTTCCTGGGACTTCAGAGAGAACTCCGTGTTCTCCGTCAGTCCTGACGGAACGTCCTACAGTTCTTCACCACGCCGGGCTTGGGACGGGCGGATGTTGACGTTTGATCAAATCAACTTTAGACTTTTCCTGCTTTTGTCCTGAAAGCTGCATGCTTTTATTTTGATGGTTCAGCTGTGATTGTTGTTGTTGTTCCAGTTTTCCACAAATCACAGCGTCTCCTCTTCCGTCACCCGGGCTCTTGTTATGATCCGGTTCCTGCAGGATCTAGATCTCTAAAATGAAACGTGGAACAGCACTTTAGACTGATTTCATACTCAACACCCCCCATTCAGAGGTTTAACTCCTCTCAGGTTCGGAGGGAGGAACTTTATTCTGAAGTAGTTCCTCTAGTTTTAGACGACTGCTGAACCTGTGCCCATCTTCTGACTGACCTGTTTTGCACACACACACACACACACACCGGTTGTCTGTCGTAACCAGACAGGTCCGATGTGTGCGGTTCTGCCTCTCTCATGAGCGCTCCAACATGTTCTGTGTCCGTGTTCTGTCTGCAGGTGAACGTGTACGTGTTGGGAAGAACCTTCCTCCTGCTGTCCAGAGAACTCTGCATCAACGCCCCGGCTATAGGTACGGACTCCTCTTCCTCTCTGCTGCGTTCAGGGGATGTTCAAGGTGCGTTCAGGGAATGTTGAAGGTGCGTTCAGGGCAGAGGTCGCGTTAACCGAATATTTTCTGTATTTGACCGGTTGTTTTACGAGATGACGGAGAAATCAAAACGCCGTCCGTCGTTTGACAGATTAACATCCACTCTCTACCAACCGGTTCATGAACTTCACATCCCAGTCCGGTAGGTGGCGGTCTTTGCACATTACGGCTTTTGCCAACCCCCAATAAACCAAAGGGAGAAGAAAAAGAAAATACATGACGTTGACTAAAATGTCAAGGCAGCTTAGCGTACGAAGTTTCTTCAAAAAGCCCAATAACTGCAATCGTGTTGAAAAAAGAGGGAGTGATGCAGTGGAGGACGATGGACAAACAAGTAATCCGCCCTACACTGAGCGATCAACTTGTAGCAAGGAGGTTAGAGGCTATCGTTTAATTGAATTGTTTATGCATCGTTATTTCATTTTATTTTTTGTTATTGCAGATGTAGATTCTCTGTTCAGCTTGTTTGGAACTATTATTAATTAAAATGAATGAAAAAATATGGTAAGTATTTTAAAAAAATTTAATGACTGATTAAAATTAATTTTGACCGGATATTTTTAACCCTGTCTGTCAAAATGACCGACAACGAAAAAGTCTAGCGCAACCTCTGGTTCAGGGTATGTTCAGGGTGCGTTCAGGGTATGCTGAAGGTGCATCCAGGGTATATTGAAGGTGCATTAAAGGAATGTTCAGGGTGCGTTCAAGGTGCGTTCAGGGCATGTTGAAGGTGCGTTCAGAGAATGTTGAAGGTGCGTTCAGGGTATGCTGAAGTAGGGCTGGGCCATATCATATTAATCACGATAATACCGGTAAAAAAAAGCTTGCCCGGGCAAAAATATGATATCATGATATGCTAATTTCATGACGTAATAAGTCGGGGCGCCCCGCCCCCTTAACAACCGAGCGCGCCAAACGACCAAACCGAACTGTGCACCTCCCCTCCACCTGTCTGTACTGGTGTAACGCTAATTAGTTGTGCGCAATACTAGATAGCTAAAATGCTAAAAACAAACAACGTGCATCTCAGCTTCTCTCCGTCCAGCTCTAAACTGCAGGTACAGACAGCTCAACTGTCTCCCCCTCCCCGCTCTAAACTGTCGGTACAAACACACGCAGCTCAACTGTCTCTTGAGTTCCACAGTCGGTCCATGAACCAAGAGGCAGGAGATCAGAGACAGATCAGTCAGAGAAATGAACAATTCCTGCATGAATAGATGAAGCTGAAACACCAACAAGCTTCAGGGTCAGCTGATCACCTTGTTACAAGTTCTGGAAGTTATACTTAATTTAAAGGCAGCATCTATTTTGTTGTAGGTTTCATTTATGCTCAACAGATCTTAAGATTCATTTAATTTAGTTGTTTTGGGAAACTACACCTGCACTTTAGTTTTTGTGGTGGATTTCGCTGATCTATATTTTGTGCAGACTTTTTCAATCTAAATAACAGATCATTTTTATTTTTATACTTGGAGACTGAATACTTTACTAAATAAAGTAATTTCAGTAAAATTACCCCTTGTTGTTTTTATTTTTATTTTATATAATACTGCAAAGCAACATGTTAAGTTAATTTTGTCAAATAAATAACTTTGATTTCTGTTTATTTATTTGTTAAATCACGAAATTAATTATCGTCAGAATGCTCTGAAATATCACAATATAATATTTGAGCCATATCGCCCACCCCTATGTTGAAGGTGCGTTCAGGATATGTTCAGGGTGCGTTCAGAGAATGTTGAGGGTGTGTTCAGGAGGTTCTGCCAAGCATGGATTTTCTGAGGCCCGCAGCTGCTTCTGGACCAGAACCTAAAGTGTGTCTGTAGCAGCTGCAGAACTTGTAGAACCAGAGGGAACATCGTTCAGTGTTGAGCTGAAAACCAGAAACTCCGGCTGCTCTGTCACAAAACAAAAAACTTTTTTCAAGTTGTGATCAATTAAATTATTTATTGAGGAGCAGCACGGTGACACAACTGGTAGAGCTGCTGCCTCTCCCAGTGACCGCTGGACATGGGCACCAGTGACCCCCATGACTCAAAAAGGAAGAAGTGGGTAAAGAGGATGGATGGATGATTTATTGCATTTAGAAATGTAGTTTTTGTCATTTAAGAAAGTAAACCGCCTCAGATGTTTGTTTTTTTCCCTCCTGATCACCTTTCTGTCAAACTTTCACCTAAAAAACCTGAAAATAGTAATTTAAATGTTTGTTACAGAATATTATTACATATTATTATAAATACTAATAAAATTTAAATGTGTTCTGTAGGGCTCCATGAGATCTTTTTTGTATGAACTCTAAATTTATTAGAGTAAAATATAGTTTTGTTTTAGTTTTAAGTTTTATCAGATGGTAAATTGATCGTTTCAATAATTATAAGGAAAAAGTGACATTTTATGAATCTTTAACAATTTCAACAAAAAACCTTCTAAAGGTTGTTTCAGCTCAACGAAACATTATTTGTTAAAATAGTTTAAACTCCGCCTCCAAGTCGTTTAAAACTAAAATAAAATGCAACGATCTGAAAGCTGCAAAAACTCACTTTTTATTCATTTAGTCATTTTATCTTTGATGTCAGCAACAGTTAGTGGTCCAGATCAGAACCAACATTTAGTCTAATGAGGTGAAAGATCAGCAGGTCAGTCAGAGGATGAGACAGAGACGTCAGAAGTAAAGATGGACACAGGTTCAGCAGTCTGTCTAAAACTAGAGGAACTACTTCAAAATAAAGCTCCTGAATGAATTTCAGAATAAAGGTCCCGAATAAAGACTTTAATCTGCATCATCTCCAGTTCATAATCTGATCCACAGATTAGAAGAACCTGAAGAAATCTGAGCTTAACACACAATGCCCTCACTGTTCTGTGGTCAGGCGGGTCCAAATGACCACAGACCCTACATCCTCCGTACTAAAGGGGAGAGGGACCATCCAGCCTGTTTGCCTCTCTGATGGTGTGGGGGTGCATTAGTGCCTCCATCATGAGCAGCTAGCACATCTGGATGCAGGAAAGTATCTTCAGGTTTTAGAACATCTGCTCCCATCCAGCAGAGAAGATCCAGAACTGGAGGTCCTCCATCATCAAATACTTTAAAAAATATTGTCTAAAAAATTTGTTATATTCCAGTTTAAGCATTTGATGCGTTTTAAAATGTTCCATTGTGACTAAGATACGGGTCAGAGATGTTCAAGTCGTTGCGTTTAGTTTGACTCGTGTTTTCAAGAGTTCTGATCTGCTTCAAATAAACTTTTTATTAAAAGAGTCGAAAGGCACCGAGGCGAGTTCGCTGTGACTCTACGGTTCAAGACAAATCAGTAAACTGATGTTTTTTTTTAAGCGTCAAAACCTGGATCAAAGTCCCAGTTAGAGGAAGCAGGGGTGCAGTCCACAGCACTGCACCCAGGGGGCGCTGCAGCCCCTCAAAAAGCCCGCTCTGCACCACAGTGAGCCCATCAGAACCTTTTATTATCAGCTGCACGAGCCTTCCTGCACACATCAGCTCTCTACAGGAAATCACACCGTACAAAAGAACCGGCGCCGCCTCGTAACGTTGAAGTCCGCGCTGCAGCATCGCTGCTGGAACCGTTCCAGTCCAGCCCGGTTCCATAAACCCAGACGGCTTCAGAACCTCAAGTCAAGATTTAAATAAAAAAAATAAAGTTAAATTAAATAAGATGAAGCAACTCATTTTGGATACGGTCTCTTCTGGGCCCTCGGCCAGATGTTCTTGGACGCTACACGGGTCCGGAGGCGGAACCGGGCCGTCACGAGTAGAACACGAGCTCGGGGATCTGCCCGCCCTGCACCCCGGTTCCGTTGGTGCTGTCCGAGGAGCACTGGAACTGGAAGGTCACCTTCCCGCACTGCACCTCCGTCATGCCCTCCTGCCCGAAGTAGCTGAGCTCGTTGCCGTCCAGCACGGCGCTCACCGTGTAGAAGGCGTCCTGCTCCACCTGCACCGGGTGCTCGAACCACACGGGGAACGTGCCGCTCGACCCGTCCGACACGAACGTGGTCCGGTTCTGGGCCAGCGTGGCGCCCTGCCGCTTCAGCTCGATCCTGACGCTGTACTCCGCCTTGCCGCCGCTCGAGCCGTACAGCCCCAAGCCGGCGATGAAGATCCGCTTGTCCACGGCGAACTGGATGCTGTCGCAGCGGCCGCGGTACCGCCACTGGTTGCTCCGGTAAGCGGAGGACTGGAAGCGGTGGCAGCGCTGGGGGGACAGGCCCTTCCTGGGCGTCAGCTGGAAGTCCAGCTTGGGTTTGTGGGCGGCGGTGTACCACAGGAAGACGTTGTGCGTCTCCTCCAGCGTCAGGATGTCGCACTGCGCCGCTCCGTTGGCGAACTCCTCCAGGCTCATGGTGGGGATCCGCACCAGGAACAGCGCCGTTCCCAGAACCTCCCTCCGGTTCCGGGTGCTGGGCCCCAAGCCCCGCCTCTTGCACTCGGCCGCGGCCCAGTTCACGACGGCCTCGAACACCACCGCCTCCTTGGTGTTGAGCGTCTCCCTGCGCAGGATGATCTCCAGCGTCTGCAGGTCGATCTCCCAGAAGCCCTCGGAGCGCAGCGCCAGCTCGGCCTGCGCGTCGATCACTTCCCAGCAGCGCTGCGTCAGCTCCGCCTCCTCGAACAGCCGGCTCTGGGACAGCAGCACGCACGCGTTCTTTGCCTCCAGGCTCGTCTCCAGGAAGGTGACGCAGGCCTTGGCCAGAGCGGGAACGATGTACTTCTTGGCGGCGTACAGGGTGGCCAGCACCGTGTCCGCCTCCAGGTCGATCTCGTCGCTGTACATGTACCTGCGAGGGAAAAGAGCCGTCAGCGCACGGAGACACGACCGCACGTCGAACTGGTTCTGGTGACGCGTTTGTTCAGCGTCAGATGAAGCTAATCTGAGCAGCGACCTTCCAGGAAGTAATCTAATCTACAAGCCCAAAACCAGAAAAGTTGGCACGTTGTGGAAATCGCAAATAAAAACAGAATACAATGACTTGCAAATCTTTTTCAACCTATATTCAATTGAACACACTGCAAAGACCACATACTTAACGTTCGAACTGGTAAACTTTGTTATTTTTTGCAATTATTAGCTCATTTGGAATTTGATGCCTGCAACATGTTTCAAAAAAGCTGGCACAAGTGACAAAGAAGACAGAGAAATTTGAGGAATGCTCATCAAACACTTATTTGGAATATCCCACAGGTGAACATGCAAATTGGGAACAGGTGGGTGCCATGATTGGGTATAAAAGCAGCTTCCTTGACATGCTCAGTCATCCACATAGAAGGATGGGGCGAGGGTCACCACTCTGTGAACAAATGCGTGGGCAAATTGTCGAACAGTTCAAGAACAACTTTTCTCAACGAGCTATTGCAAGGAATTTAGGAATTTCACCATCTACGGTCCGTAATATCATCAAAAGGTTCAGAGAATCTGGAGAAATCACTACACGTAAGGGGCAAGGCCGAAAACCAACATTGAATGCCCGTGACCTTCGATCCCTCAGGCGGTACTGCATCAAAAACCGACATCAGTGTGTAAAAGATATCACCACATGGGCTCAGGAATACTTCAGAAAACCACTGTCAGTAACTACAGTTCGTCGCTACATCTGTAAGTGCAAGTTAAAGCTCTACTATGCAAAGCAAAAGCCATTCATCAACAAGATCCAGAAACGCCGCCGGCTTTGCTGGGCCCGAGCTCATCTGAGATGGACTGATGCAAAGTGGAAAAGTGTTCTGTGGTCTGATGAGTCCACATTTCAAATTGTCTTTGGAAACTGTGGACGTCGTGTCTTACGGACCAAAGAGGAAAAGAACCATCAGGACTGTTATAGGCGCAAAGTTCAAAAGCCAGCATCTGTGATGGTATGGGGGTGCATTAGTGCCCAAGGCATGGGTAACTTACACATCTGTGAAGGCACCATTAATGCTGAAAGGTACATACAGGTTTTGGAGCAACATATGCTGCCATCCAAGCGACGTCTTTTTCATGGACGCCCCAGCTTATTTCAGCAAGACAATGCCAAGCCACATTCTGCACGTGTTACAACAGCGTGGCTTCGTAGCAAAAGAGTGCGGGTCCTCCCCTGGCCTGCCTGCAGTCCAGACCTGTCCCCCATTGAAAATGTGTGGCGCATTATGAAACGTAAAATACGACAACGGAGACCCCGGACTGTTGAACAACTTAAGCTGTACATCAAGCAAGAATGGGGAAGAATTCCACCTGAAAAGCTTCAAAAATTGGTCTCCTCAGTTCCCAAACGTTTACTGAGTGTTGTTAAAAGGAAAGGCGATGTAACACAGTGGTAAATATGTCCCTGTGCCAACTTTTTTGCAATGTGTTGCTGCCATTGAATTCTAAGTTAATGGTTATTTGCAAAACAAAATAAAGTTTCTCCGTTCGAACATTAAATATATTGTCTTTGCATTCTATTCAGTTGAATATGGGTTGAAAAAGATTTGCAAGTCATTGTATTCTGTTTTTATTTGCGATTTGCACAACGTGCCAACTTTTCTGGTTTTGGGCTTGTACAAAGTGAGTGACTAGTTTACATGATCGCACTCACAAAGTATGGCAGGCAGCTTTACTATTTAATCAAATCACAAACCTGTAACAATTTGCTGTTTTATATTGATGATATATTTGGTCAGAGCAACACTTTTTTTACACATCAGAACTGAAGTAAAATCTTTACAATCGCATTAGAACAACAAAGACAACTGATTTATTTAAAGGTCCACTGAGATCATCATTGAAATTTGCATAAAATGATAGACTTATATCTTGTATCATTCAACTATGTTCATTTTTGCAAACAAAATGATAAATTAATGAAAATTCCTTTCAAACTGAGTTTAAAATTAAAAACCGTGTTTCTTCATGGAAAATCCGACTACACGCGAATGCAACATCAGTGACGTAGGAAGGAGGACCTTCAGTCTGCGTGCTAGGATAACTCATAACGTATGCTCTAACAGATCGCCTTTTTTTTTGGTATAACTTGAAAAATTCCGGTACATTGTGTCGCATTTGGGTGTTCTAATATCATCAGTGAACAAGTGAGACTTTTCACTTTCCCAAAAGATGAAATACTTCGTCAAGTATGGAATAAACAAAGCTGCCCCCACCTCGGAGCTCCCTCGCTTCCTGAAAAGGTAAAACTCAATTAAATACGGGTGCAGACCTAAATTAGAACCTGCCGTTTCTTGTTCATCTAACTTCTTGCTTCCCAAATTGAAGACAAATACCGGTAGCTCAAATCTAAACTTGGATTGATAATTTCGTTGTTTTAATTCTTGTCAGCCATGAATACAGGTAGTCCCCGACTTACGAGCGAGTTCCGTTCCTACGAGTCTCTCGTAAGACGAAAATTCGTACGTCGGAACACGAAACACTTGTCGCTCGTAAGTCCGGATTTTCGGTCGCAAGTCGGAAAATTTATGCTAGCGCTACTACGAACACTCGTTTTTCAACACAAACGTACATACTAGTTCATAAACATGCTCAGAAACTTGTTTACAAACTGTTAGCTAACACACTTTCATCTAAAAACACATACCAGTGCTGTATTTTCTGTATGTTCTGTACAACTTTACTGTTCGTTAGTCAGCTCGTAAGTCCGGAACCTCGTATGTCGATGTGCTCGTAAGTCGGGGACCACCTGTATTTAATAGGGGCGTTCTAAAAAGACGTTCTCCTTGCAACGTCACAGATGTTGCATTCGCGTGTAGTCGGATTTTCCGTGAAGAAACACGGTTTTTAATTTTAAACTCACTTTTAAAGGAATTTTCATTAATTTATAATTTTGTTTGCAAAAACGAACATAGTTGAATGATACAAGATATATATCTTGTATCTTTTTATGCAAATTTCAAAGATGATGTCAGTGGACCTTTAACTTTAGCCACATGTAAAAACATTGAAATGAAAAAAAAAAATGTTTTAACAGTGTCTTGAGTTACAGCGAGCAGCGTTTTTATTCAAACCATGCAGTGAGCACGGACTTACTTCAGCAGGATTAGAAAAGCAGCAGGTTCCACATCTGGGATGTGGATTTCAGACTCCTCCTCCGCCAGGTCTCCGTAGAACATGGCGCAGAAGACGGAGCTTCCCACGGCGAGGACGTACTGAGCGTTGGAGAGGAAGAGACGGTCAAGAACACAAACGGTTCTGTTTTTAGCCGAGCACAACGAGGAAGCGGGAACAATGCTCCTGGAAGGTTTTCCATAAACACGGGGGTTACCTTGTGCGCAGGGACTCTCTGCGAGGCCCCCAGGGGCCCGACAATGAAGTGGACGTCCGCCATCAGCTCATTGTTAAACATCAAGGCGTTCCTGAAAGAAGAGCACAATAAGCCTTACTGTCCTCCCATGCTCATGTCACTTTGAATTTAATCTGCTGGAACTCGGATTAAAATCCGGAGCTTGGATAATTGACGTTAATCTCACGTGGAGGGAAATATATTTATAACTGTATTTAACAGCTCAAATTTCAGCTCGGTGTCTGTAAAGTTGACTGAGTTTGAGCAATTTTTGACATTCATTAAGTCAATTAGCTGTGGCGGCCATATTGAATGGTGCTAATCAGGTAAAGGTGCTTCCAACGATTATTTCCTGAACACTTTAAAGCGTGTGTGACATGATTTTGTAACTGCATAAAATTGCCCAACATAAATATATTGTATCATTCAGCTATGTTCGTTTTTGCAAACAAACTTTTAAATATATTTAATTTTGATTTAAAAGTGATTTAAAACTTTGCGCCGTGTTTATTCACGGGAAATCCGATTACACGTGAATGCAACATCTGTGACGTAGTATCGGGCAGAGGCAGTCTGCGTCTTTCTGGAGATCGCCTGCCTCGGAGACTCCTCGCTTCCTGAAAAGGTAAGACTCAAATAAATACGGGTGCAGACCTAAATTAGAACCTGCTGTTTCTTGTTAATCTAACTTTCTGCTTCCCAAACTGAAGACAAATCGCTCAAATCTTATCTTAGATTGATAAATTTGTCGGGTTTTAAATTGTCCACCATTAATATGTAAAAGCATACCAGAGCCCTCTGCCCGATACTACGTCACTGATGTTGCATTCGCGTGTAATCGGATTTCCCGTGAATAAACACGGTGCGAAGTTTAATATCACTTTTAAATCAAAATTAAATTGATTTATCATTTTGTTTGCAAAAACGAACATAGTGGAATGATCCAAGATATTTATGTTGGGCAATTTTATGCATTGTTACAAAATCATGTTAGTGGACCTTTAACTATGAGATATTTTGCTAACAGTGGTTTTTTACTAAATAATGACCAGGTTTGAAAGGCACGATCAGCGAGTGCTCACTGTTACGTGTTGTGGTGACCCTCAGCTACTACCACACCACATTTTAGGTAATTATTTGTAAAATGAACAGATTTGTAGCCATTTTAAAGTTGGCTGTGGTGGCCATCTTGAATCTGGACGACTCTATAAAAGTTGTTTACATGTGCATGCTGTGATTACTTCCGGAAAGTTTCACTGTAATCTGTTCAGTGTTCGGGAGATATTTTGCTAACAGGCTGTGCACGCCGGCGGGTGATCGTGTAATGGTGCGGTTTAAGGCCATGATTGATGGTTCCCAGCAGCGGGCTGCTGGTGGGTGTCTCCCCCCGGGATGTGCGGTACCTCTCCCGCAGGGTCGGGTGTCTGCAGTGCCAGCTGCCGGCGGGCTCCATGTTGTTGCTGATGTTCTGCGGGCTGCTCGGGGTGGTGGCCGCGCTGCCTCCACCGCCGCTCCCCGGGCTCAGCGGCTCCTCCCCGGGCTTCTCCTCCACCGTGGTGCCGCTGGCCAGGCTGGTGGCGTCGGGGTACAGCTCCGCGGCCATCTTCTTCTCCTCCTCCTCCTTCTTGTTCTTGGAGCTCGTCAGGGACAGGGTCAGGAGCTCATAGCAGAGCGGCAGCCGGCCCGGCAGCCCGCCGAGCTTCTTGGACTTCTTCAGGCTCTCTGGCAGCAGGAACAGGGAGGTCAGACACCTCATGACCCCGCCATGATGGAGCAGCCTGCAGGCGGCCGTGGGCATCGGGGAGCTCCGAACTGGACCCAGAACTGTGTGGTCCGGCTTGTGTTGAACCCCCAGAACATAAACATCCAGTCCGAGCTCGGAGTGTGGTCCTTAACGAACACGAAGCAGCTCCTTCCCCGGAACTCAGCTCATCCTCCCCGGACTGAACGTCCTCTCAGCGCCGCTTCTTTTCGCTTTTCTTTTCTCTTTTTTTCCAGCGAGTGGGTTAATCCGGATAGTCCAGCTGGTCCGGGTTGATCCCTCCTGCCTCCGCGTTAATCCTTGACATCCCTCCGTCTCATTTTATCGACTTATCGAACCAAACGAGTCCGCGCCGCCAGATCCGAACAGATCGGAGGTAAATAATCATTTGTGGCGACTTTTCCAGCTCAGCTCTATTTTTTACTGCGTTTCTTTTTTTTCTTTCCTTTCGATCTCTTCGGACTCGCTGAGAGCCAATCAGATTGTGGCACCGCTCTGACGTCAAGCCGAAGGACAAAGCTCCTCCCACAGCTGCTCCGCAGAGTGCGTCACTGCTCTGACTCCACCCCCTGAACTAAAAATCAGGGGCGGAGCTACAAAAATCAGGCCCGCTGAGATTTTCTTTTTTGTCTTTGTGCATTTAATTATTTATTATTTTATTTTATATATTATTCTTGTAGTCTACCAAAACATGACGTTTTTTTTATTTTAACTCTTTATCCTATTTCTTTTGAAGTTTAACATACCTATCTAACATACTATTTCAACAGCTAAATTTATTAAAGTTTTATGAACTGGTTAACTATAGAATTCTTCAGGTTATGTACAGAGCTCATACAAATTCCTTACCTCCATATATTCAATCTTATTTTATTAAGAGGGTCAGTAACTACAATTTAAAAGGATTATAAATGTTAGTAATACCAAAAATTAGAACAAACTCAAAGGAACGATGCACATCAGTTCAAGGAATAAAACTGTGGAATGTTTTGGATAAAAGTTGTAAAAACGCTTCCTCAATGTTTTTGTTTAAGAAAATGGTAAAAAGTAGTCTATTGAAAAAATATGAAATTGTTTTAGCTTATTCTTTTGAAATCGGTTGTTCTTGGCACGGAGTCAGTTTTTGACTTGTTATGTTATATAATGCCTTTTTAAGTTTGACTTGTTATGTTGTATAATGCCTATTTAATTTTGAATGTAATTTATGTATTTTATTTTATAAAGATTTTTTTTTTTAAAGGAGCAGATGTTATAAGATTTTATCTTCTTGCTGCTTCCTTTCATTTTCTTTGTAAATTGTATTTTTTGTTTTGTTTTAATATTTACTCAATTTTAACTAAAAATGAATAAAGTTTAACAAAAAAAAAGTTTAATGATAAAAATCTGCAATTATTTTCCAACAAGAGTTTCAATTCCACCTTTGGCCTCCTAAAGACTGAAGGGAGCTGGCTCGGGTATGATTATGTAAATTGATTTATTTTATGATTTTAAAATGTCAAATAATACCAATAGGCATATGTAAAGTATTAAACAAGGAAATGGAACAAAGTTCAAGTCAATTTTATTGTCATTCGCATCATATGTGGTACATGACATGAGGTAGAACAAAATTATGTTCTCGGGGTCCCAGTTACAACCAACAATAGCAAAAATATAAAGTGTAAAAAGAAACTGTATATAATGATAATAATAAACTTTATTTGTATAGCACCTTCCTACAATACCTTGCATTGACCAAGGTGCTTAACAGGACAGAAAATATAAAAACCGGTACAATAAATCAGTGAAAATAAAAATAAAACGGCAGCAATAAAAGGAGGCAGTGGAAATAAAAATGCTACATACTAAAATACCAAAAGTAATAAAAGTTACAGATTGAAAGCTTTTTTGAACAAGTGGGTCTTCAGTCTGGTTTTGAACAGAGTCAGATCAGAGGTGGCACGCAGCTCAAGGGGGAGGCTGTTCCAGGCTTTTGGGCCGGCAACAGAAAATGACCGGTCTCCCCATTGTTTGTACCTTGAGCGAGGCACCTCCAGCAGGTGTTGACTGGCAGATCGTAAATCTCTGCCGGGCTGATGGACTTTCAAAAGTTCTGAGATGTAGAGAGGTGCAAGTCCATTCAGAGCTTTGAAAACAAACAGCAGCAGCTTGAACTGTATCCTGAACTGAACCGGGAGCCAGTGAAGAGAGGACAGGACAGGAGTGATGTGGTCATATTTTCATGTGTTAGTCAAAAAGCGGGCAGCAGAGTTCTGTACAAACTATAAACGGGAGATGGAAGATTGATTAATTCCAACGTATAAAGCATTACAGTAGTCAAGTCTGGAGGTCACAAAGGCATGGATGGCCTTCTCCAGATCACTACGGCTGAGAGGATATAAGGATCTGAGATAGACGGGGATCTAAGTTAAAGAAACAAAGCAAGTAAAACACAATTACAAATCGTAAAGAAGAAAATATTAAAGTTTTTAAAAAAAAATCTGGTAAATACAGTGTGAATGCCAAAAACCTAAAGGCTAGCAAGAAGCTGAAAGTAGAGAAAGTCAACTCAAAAGAACACACAGTCATATCTGAACATTTTAGCTTTTTCCAAGTTTAACACCAGTTAACTATTTAGTTTGTAAAGCTTTGAAGACAGTTCACTTCCAACAGTCACAGGAACCCAAACCTGTCAAAGATATTAAAGTTCAACTGTCTGTAGTTCTCCTGCCTACGTTTGATTGACAGGAGCTCCTCGTTGATTGGTCCAGACCAGTTAGTAGAATGAAGCGGAGGGACAGAAGATGCTCTGAAAGGGTCAGCTGTTTTATTTCATTCTGCTTTAGAGATTAGACTCTCCAGTAAAATGTCCGAGGAGCTCTGCAAGCGTATAATTATTGTTATATGGTGGGGTGAGGGGGGGTTTCGATCTGAATCCCAGCTGCTTCACCAGCAGAGACTCTGACTTTAAAGATGTTGGACTCCAGACTCAGAGCTGCACACATTCCACATTAAAACGACGACAGCAGATTATAACTTTTAAGACAGAGCGTTCCTTGACGGGATGCATGTCACCCGCCAGCTCTCTGCCAGAGTTTTAGCCTCAGTTCATCTTCGGATGAAAGTAAAGGGGGTTGGAGACACTTTGATTAGCCCTTCAAAATAAAATATTGACGTTTTATTCATTACGTTTTAGCTCAATCTCTGAGTGTTAGCTACCGGTAGTTTTGTGTTTGCTATGGTCAGTTGGCTGTGGCGGCCATTTGAATCAGTACTTGTTTATTTTCTGTACGTTTTGTTTTTTTACTTCTGCCTCCACATACTTTGAGTTATTTTAGCTGCTCATAACTTTTCTTTGTACTACTGATGCTACTTTTGCTCATGCTACTTCTAATGATGTTAATCCTACAGTTGTTAATGGTAATAGTACTAATGCTAAATTTAGTTCAGAGCTAACGTTCAGAGTTTAGCGTTAACACTACCGGTAGTTTAATATAAAATACACTTTCTCTGGCCGGTTTAAGTTTTATTCAGATGTTTTGGGTCTTTTGGTCCGCTCAGAAAAAGACTCAACGGTTCTGAAATCAGAACTGGGGAGGAACCTTTGTCAGAACCTGTCTCCTCTTCTCAGACCCGTGTCTGTACATCCCCCGCTTCGCCCAGATGCTGGAGTTCGGCGAGAAGAACCACGACGTGTCCATGACGGCGCTGCGGCTAGTCCAGAGGATGAAGCGGGACTGGATGCACACAGGAAGGAGGCCTTCAGGACTCTGCGGAGCAGGTAAACACCTGAAGGTTCAGGGGAGGGGTTAACGCTTGGTGTGACTTACAACCTCATTAGTAACGTCGGAAACATCTGAATCAAGGTGGAGGAGCCAGATGTTACCATGTTGGACAGATGTTCATCGCCACAGCCGACAGTTTGAGTTTTAGGCCATCTTACGTTGAGTTTTCTTTTAGGACTTCCTGAGTTTATATCCACTGAACCTGATCTTTAATCTTAGATGGCTCATTTATTCTTTTTTCCTCAGTTTTAGGTGAGATGACTGCTTCTGTATACTTTGTGCTGTTTGACGGTTCATATATCAAATCATTGTATTGTTCATTTCAAAAACATCGTTCTGTTTAGTCTTTCAGCTGCTGGCTCTTTTTTGTCGTTATTAGCTACTTTTAGCTCCCATTATTTCCCACATTTTAGCTGTTTTTAGCTTTAATACAGTTTAGCCAAGTCTTGTTATGAGCTACAATTTGACTAAATTTAGCTTTCAACTTCTGTTTCACAGTTTGTTTGTTTTTACAAATTTCAGCACTCAGTTTTCGCAGGGACATTTTAATTCCAGTTTATCTAAACTGTTTTCCCCTCAGGTTTTCTGAGAAAACAATTAAATCAAAGTTTGATATAAAATAAGTTTATTTGAGCTGGTTTTATTCTAAGTCCTTGTTTTGTTGAACCTGGTTCAGAGTCCAGTCCTCTGGTCCTCCTGGATCTGAGGTTTTGTACAAAACACCAGCGCTCCGTTCCTGCAGCGGCCTGAACCGACGCTGTGGGGGACCCCCCTCCCCCTCCGGCGGCCTGTTTATCCTGTTTGATTTTTCTGCTGCATCACCTGAATAATTTATCCGTTTTCATTTAAATCATGGATGAGGGAAACCGGCCGAAGGAGCAGAAGTTTTTCCAAACATGATTTGAGTTTAATCTTGTTGCTGCTGGAAGTTTTCTTCATGAAGAAAGGCTGTAGTTTGAAATGAATCCCGACGTAGTTTTTTAAGTGATGAAAGTCAGATCTCCAAGGCAGCCGCTGCGGAGCGAATCAGTTGTAATATGGCTGTGAAATGTTGGAGTCGTCAGTCAGAAGGAAGAAACAAGCATCCATCTTTTAACAGCCTCCTCAGCCAAGCAAGTCTAATGATGGTTACATAAGTGTTCCTGCTGCCCCCCCTCCAGGCTCCTGCGCCACCTCGTTGCATAATGTTAGTGTGATTTCTTTGTAAAACTGTTTTTGTGTTAAAAACAGACAGCGCAGCACTCACAGCTACCCCCCCCCCCCCTTCAGTTGGCTCGGTGCACAAACAGAAATCAGCTCATTCATTGATACCTTAATCTGTAATAAAACATACTCTCTGCTCTAAAAAAGCTAAGTCTGGTCCTCTGGACATTCAAAAAACAAAACAAAGCAAAAAAACTGTAGAAACGTTTCGTCTTTCGTCCGAAAGACTTCCTCAGTCTGAGCTGCTGTATTCAGCTCTGTCTTATAAATAGCACCCTCTCACAGTGGATCGACCAGTTTGCTGATGACAGCCTGAAACCAGCTGCTCACATGATCAAGGAGGACCATCAGCCTAACGATGGATCGTCCAGAGGACCAGACTGAGCTTTTTTAGATTTTTCTACCTGGATTATTCAGCATGCATCAGGATACTCTGCTGTGTTTTTTGAAGTTATGGTTTAATAATTTTAATCTTCTGGTGGAAACTCGTTGTTTTCTTGTTTCCAGCTCTTCTAGTTGCTGCTCGTTTCCACGACTTCTGTCGCACAATGAAGGAAATCATCAACGTCGTTAAAGTCTGTGAAGCCACGCTTAGAAAAAGGTACGTCCTTTACGCTTTAGAACTCAAACCAAGGACCAGATTCACTAAAAGACAGTGCAGCACTGCTTTTTATTTTTTTATTTTTTTTTTGCATAATTTGCTCCCGTTTCAGCTCCTAAAGCCCACAGACTCGGGTCAGGTAGTCTTGAGCAGTTTGCAGTTTAAATTGACCTTCTGCCACAAACAGCAGGAACAAAGGTGACAGAAGTTTTCAACAGATGAAGTTCAAACACATTCCTTAAAACTGCATCAGAGAGGAAACACGTTTTAGACTTTTCTGACTCAGCTTGACTCATTTCATCCTTTTCAACCCGACTTGGGTCTCTCTCTCTGAATTCTGTCAGACAGCACGGTCTGCAGCTCATCTCTGCACCACTGTTTAGACATTTTAGTGGATGTATTGTACATTTATGAGAAGTAAAAAAAACAAGAATGCTGCATTGCGAGGCTTTAAAAACGGTGGGTTAGATTCTTGAGAGTGAGACTCATCAATGTCCTGCGGTCTGATGATGTCGAACCTTCACCTCGACTCGCTTCAAACCTCTGCTGAGTCGGTTCCAGTAAACAAGCTGGAAGTGGGTGAGACCACCTGATGGACTCTCAAACCTGCGCCGAGTCAATGAAAAGGGCCGTCGATCTTCACTGCATCCTCTCATTTAAAATTATAGGTGAGAGGAAAAGCTATCTCAAAAACAATTACTATTAAATTAATTATTTGTGCCTGGTTATGAATTGAGGTTTGTTGGAATGGTCTGTAGTTGTAAAGTTTTGTGCTCTGAATGTAAACCAGCCTCTGACACTTGTCGTGGAGCAGAGGATGATCTTTTTTGACCTGCCTGTTTGTGAAGGTGTCGGTGCAATAAGTTCCTCCTCTTCCTCTGTTTTTTATTTATTTTTTTTTGTTCCTTTTGAGATTCAGTTACCATCAGCTATCAGGAGACGGTAAATATTTTATGCCTTGTCTTGTCTTTTTTTAATAGTTTTTCCCTGGCTGTAGTTTACAGTATATAAATGTGGGCAAATTTACAAAACCTTATTTAAATAAAATAAAATTAGTACAGAGATGCTGTCTGGATGGCAGCACAGTTTGAAGCATAGCTCTCCCTTTGTGAATTAAAACAGAAGCACCAGTTACATTTGTCACGTGATCATCAACCAGGCCCGAGTCTTTCCTGACTATATCTGGACTTTTGTTTCAGTTTCAGGAAAAACAGTTGTACTTTAAAATAATTTTAAATTGAAGTTTAACGACTTTGTGTGTGCGCTTTAAAAAAAATGTTTTAATCAGACTGAACGAGTTCAAGGACACCCCGACCAGCCAGCTGACCGTCGAGGAGTTCATGAGGATCGATCTGGACGAGGAGTGCGATCCGCCGTGTTTCACTGCCGGGCTGAGGAAGGCAAAACTCAAACAGGTTTAAGTTTGTTTCTTTACACATCAACATTTTCCTCATCGGGCCTCAGAACCTTCCTTTACTCCGAGACGATCCCTCTGATCTTCTCTCCTGGCGGTTCTGATCGTCTGATTAAAAAAAGACCTTAGCTCTGATTCAGGTTCTTGTTTTTATCTTCACTCCAGCTGGAGATCGAGCTGAAGAAGAAGATCAACAACGTTGAAGGTGTGGATGGTTTTCATGTTTGTTTGCAAAGAGCACCTGGATTAGCTAGTTATTTTAGCATACCCTTATGCATGCTCAATAATCCAGGTAGAAAAATCTAAAAAAGCTAAGTCTGGTCCTCTGTAGCTTTTAGCTACTGTTTTGCTACATTTAGCCTGTGCGTTAGCTCATTGTGGCGACCCCTATAGAGGTATCATTCTTGTTTTTGCTTTTTTTTTCCAGTCTTGTCACAGAAATCATCCAAAACTTGTGATTTTTCTCTGTTTTTATGTAAAGCAGATGAAATCCAGGAGTACCAGGATGAGATTGATGCAGAGCTGGAGGGCAGCCGACCCAAACTGAGAGGAGTCTACGCTGCCTACTCTAAAGAAGGTGAAGGACTGTCCGGGAAACTTAAAAGACTGTCCGGGAAACTTAAAAGACTGTCTAGGAAATATAAAAGACTGTCTAGGAAATATAAAAAGGCTAAGTCTGGTCCACTGGACATTCAAAAAACAAAACAAAAAAGCAAACTGTCTAACTGTCCAGGAAACATAAAAAACTGTCCAGGAAACATAGACGTAAAGACTGTCTAGGAAACGTAAAGACTGTCTAGGAAACGTGAAAGACTGTCTAGGAAACGTAAAGACTGTCTAGGAGACGTTAAAGACTGCATAGGAAACGTAAAGACTGTCTAGGAAACGTGAAAGACTGTCTAGGAGACGTTAAAGACTGCAAAGGAAACGTAAAGACTGTCTAGGAAACGTAAAGACTGTCTAGGAAACGTAAAGACTGTCTAGGAAACGTAAAGACTGTCTAGGAAACGTAAAAACTGTCTAGGAAACGTAAAGACTGTCCAGGAAACTTAAAGACTGTCCAGGAAACTTAAAGACTGTCCAGGAAACTTGAAGACTGTCCAGGAAACTTGAAGACTGTCCAGGAAACTTGAAGACTGTCCAGGAAACTTGAAGACTGTCCAGGAAACTTAAAGACTGTCCAGGAAAATTAAAGACTGTCCAGGAAAATTAAAGACTGTCCAGGAAAATTAAAGACTGTCCAGACTGTTCAGGTCCAGAAAGTCCTGGCTTCACTGCAGATATATGAACTTCTTTTAGATCCTCCAAAGACCAGACTGCTGGGCCGGTTTTAATTTATTATTGTTGGGGGGACATCATCCGGCTTGAAGTGGGGGCCTTGGCAGAACTGACACCGGACTGTACGAGGCTCCTCTCTGAGGATGTTCTGGTTCAAGATGTTTTGTCTTTAGATTTTAATCATTTTAAAGAAGGATTGATATTGAGTCTCAGTCTGACTCTAGCGTTATTCAACATTAACTTTACAGAAGCTAAGCATTAGCATTAGCATTAGCTGATGGTCTGTCAGATTTGTTACTAAACTTCTCTTTTTTTTAATTAAATTTTTTTTTTTAATACTTCCACACCATACGCACGTTGGCACCTGTTGTTGTTTACCTTGTTTACTAAGCTTTCACGAGGTCGGACTGGGCGACATTTCATCTCATCTTTCATCTTTTCTCATCGTTCGATGCCGAGTCTGAATCATTTAAAATGGCCTCCAGACAAAACTGGAATAAAAAGTTTTCCTTGTCATATTTTAATCTCGTGCACGGAGAATTGCTGAACGTTTTGTTGACTGAGCTCTGGTCTGAACACCGACCTGCAGTTTGCTGCAAGTTCAGCGCAGGATGTGCAGGTGAGAGGAGCTGCAGGTCGTTTCCTCCTCGGTCTCTCTGACTCTTTACCTCCACCTCAGGTTCTGCTCACACTGAGGTTTTCTGACCAGCTTTAGTTCTGGATGATTATTAAAACACTTATGAGGACTGAAGATGGCTAACATGATTTAAATCTGATCTCCACAGACCTTAAAAGCGAGGACCTTAACTCCACGCCATCTGAGGTGGCCGATGAAGACTCTGGTGAAGATGATGAGCTCCGGGCCATAGCCAAACACTTTGGCAAAGAGCTGTCGGAGATCTCAATGGAGGCCCTGATAAAGCTGGAGAAAACCAGACTGGAGGAGGAGGAGGAGCAGGATCCACAGCAGAAAGGCCCGTCTCTGGATTTCATCCTGGGAACGATGCCCTCATCGGCCACTCTGGGCCTCTCCAAGACCTTCAGCAGCTGTGAGGACAAGGCGAATGGTGAGTACATCTGTTCCACAAACCACAGGTTGGGTTTGTCTCGGATCAAACTTTTCACCTTTAGACCCACAAAATAAAAGCTCGCGATCCAAACTGTTTTCAGCTCCAAATAAACAAACTATGAAAGAAGCGTTTCACAAAGAACTGGATCGACGTTCTTCAACCGATCATGACTGCTGTTTGTATCAGTGCTTTAAGTGGGCCGGAACTCACCGGTACCCAGTTCCGCCACTTCTAAAATTTAACCCTGAGAGTACCGGGACTTTTTTTAAACGTAAGGTGCGTTCCGGAACTTATTTTCGTCTTCTCCACTTGAAAGACCTGTGGCAGATTAGAATGCATCATTTCCCCCGACTGGATTTCAAGAAAGAGTAATGCATCTTCACGATAATAAAACATCTTTGGTGGAGTGCGTCCTTTTGGCCAATCACAGCCTCAGGATAGACAGGGGGAGGAGACGACAGGACTGCAAAATCTGTAATAAAAAAAATATGCGACAGAGCGCGAGGGAAGCGGAAGTAACTCCTCCAACGTGCGGGTAAAGTTAATATTTTTATACATGCAGTGGAGTAACCATTGTTTAGTAAAATGGCATGTTGTGTTACAAATAAAACTAAATAAAAATTAACAAAATAACAGTCAATTGCACCCCTAAAGCCACTGTGATAAATGTCACATTAATTTCATTATTTTAGCCACAGGAGTGAATTTAAAAACAGGATGATGTCTATATGAACTAGTTGAATGAGGTGTCTAAAATATCCTGATTCATGATCAATAATAATTTCAACAATTTTTCAATCTGTCCACAGGACCTGACTTTATTTTGTTAGATGTCTCTAAAATAGTTAGTGAATCATGTTTACATGTAGGTAAACATAGATGTCTAACAACTTGTTAAAATACACAAGAATGCAGGAAATGGCATCTACTTTATTCAAAATTTCTGGCAAAACATCTTCACCAGCATATTAAGAAATGAGTTTTTACTGTTAGTAAGTTTTATTTATATAGCACATTTCACAGACACGAGAGTCACATAGTGCTTTACAAAAGGAAAAATAAAATCATAAAATCACAGAAGTACTATACAAAAAGGTAAAACATAACAAACTCTAAAATCAATGTACAAAATTAACCAAAAGCCTGTCTGAAGAGATAGGTCTCAAGTTTTTAAATGCATCTGTTGACTCGGAGCAGCGCATTGTTAGCAAAATGTTCTGCTGTGTTTGACTTGCTGCTGTTGTTGGTTGTTGATTTTTTGGTTGACACAATCTTTCCTATTTATGTCCTCATTAAATTAGGTTAGTGAATGACTTTTATACGGAAGGGCATTGCATTCAACCATGAAAATATTTTTTTGGAGCTTATGTAGTAAAAACGTGATAATTATGTAGTAAAAACGTGATAATTATGTAGTAAAAACGTGATACTAAGTAGTAATAACGTGATACTATGTAGTAAAAACGTGATACTATGTAGTAAAAACGTGATAATTATGTAGTAAAAACGTGATACTAAGTAGTAAAAACGTGATACTAAGTAGTAAAAACGTGATACTATGTAGTGAAAACGTGATACTATGTAGTAAAAACGTGATAATTATGTAGTAAAAACGTGATACTAAGTAGTAAAAACGTGATACTATGTAGTGAAAACGTGATACTATGTAGTGAAAACGTGATAATTATGTAGTGAAAACGTGATACTTATGTAGTTAAAATGCGATACTAATTCAGGAGGAGCGTTTCCTTTAAATAGAGTAGACCTGCAGACTTCCACATATGTCAGATGGGACAATGGTTAAGACCGTTGCCTTTCATGCAGATGACGCAGGTTCGAGTCCAACCTGGTCTGACTGATTTTTTTTTTTCTTCTTTGGATTATTTATATAATAATATTTATGCTGAAAATACTTTGCTTATCAGCGTGATTGGGGTGTAATGTGGTTAAGTGACGTCTTAATTTATTAGGCTTCATGCTGTCCGCTGCTAATATTTTAAGACATAACAGACACACCGGTCTTTCCTCATCTCCCACCTTCGTCACAGTGAAGCCAAGGCTAAATATGCTTTCTTATTATCTTCGTCTGTCTTCGCCTTTCTTTTCATCCCTGTTAAATATTTCTCCATGCTGTATCTTCACTGCACTTTCTAAAACTTCTCATGCGCTGCTGTGGCTTCTTACTCTGTGAAAAAACTATTCTGTGCGCTCAGTCTGACAATAACAGCGCCACTGCCCCTACTGGCGCGGATGTGTAATTACACTTACCATTTCATACAGTTCAATACAGTATTACAAACCTATCAAAAGTAATGGCAAAAGACTGAAAATAGTTTATATTTTTACAATAAATGCATGTACAAATAAGCTAACAGGGAGTGCCTGTATGTTG
>JBBPBX010000111.1:43930-54257 GCA_038048925.1 Garcialebias charrua | reverse complement strand
TCCAACAGTCCGGGTTCTAGTCGTTGGGATTCCATCAAACCATCTGATGGGAGGATTCTTGTTCTGTTGTTCTAGTGTAGGTTCTGTTGTCTAAATATCTTTGTGATGCTGCAGGCCTCAGGAGAAAAACTCATTATTTTTCTTTGTATAGAACTTTAGTGGTTGATAAATTAGTCGTAAACGCTCACCAGACAGGAAGTGGTCACCTCTTTATACGTTTTATCTGCCCACCTTCTTCCTGTTTCACCCTCCGTTTGTTGGACACAAAGACAAAATGTTAAAGTTTCTTCCAGCTTCAGTAATGTGCGGCCCAGGTTCTGAAATATAAACACAAAGGTAACAAACTGAACTTTCCTGCTGGGCCACCATCACAGAACTCAGACCCGCTCTGCCTGGAATTACCTCGTTACCTGAGTGGGAGGCTCCGTGACGCCCCGCCCCCCATCGGGCCACGCTGCGGAGGCGTTGATGGACGGTGCAGCTCAGCTACATCTGTTGATGAGAGGAGAAACCTGTGTTTTTCTGGGAGGTTCTGATGGTCCAGTGAACACAGAACTGGGTTGAATCTTTGACCTCTGTTAGATAAAACACTGAAGTTCTTAAATTATTTCTCTGAACAACATCAGACAATTAATTTAATTTATTTGTGAACATTTTTTACAGTTCCCAACATTGAAACTGTTTTTAGTTTTCAGCTTATCTTTTGGTACTTTAAGTGGGAGTTTTACTACTTTTTACTTTGTTACCCATTGTAAAATTTAGCTAGCCATTTCCCACTTTTAGCTGGTATTTTGCTAGCTTTCATTTTTGGCTCTGGTGTGCTGCTTTTAGCTAACACTTTGTTGCATTTGGCTTCTAACTAGCCTTTTGAAACATTTAGCCAAATATGTAGCCATTGGCTACTTTTAGCTTCTTGCTAGCCTTTTACTACTTTTTATATCAAGTAATAATAATAATAATAATAATGAATTCAATTTATAACGCACTTTTCATTAGTGAAAATCTCAAAGTGCTACACACATTGAATGCTACACACATTCATACACCGGTAGCGGCAGACTACCATGCAAGGTGCTTTCCAGTCCTACCGGGAGCAACTCGGGGTTAAGTGTCTTGCCCAAGGACACAACGACACATGGTGTGGGGAACCAGGATTCGAACCGCCAACCTTCCGATCGGGGGACGACTGCCATTACCACTACGCCACGGTCGCCTCAAGTGTCTTGCAGCTTTTGGCTTCTGGTTAGCCTTTTAACACATTTAGTCCAAATTTAGTCTTTTGATACTTTTAGTTGAAGTTTTACTACCGGTAACTTTCTTTTTTGGCTGGTGTTTGCTACTTTTATCTAGCCCAGGGGTCTGCAACCTTTACGATCAAAAGAGCCATTTCTGCCACTTTGTTCACTAAATTAAACGTGTCCGGAGCCACAATACCTGCTACAACTGGGATTCTCAACTGGAGGCCCGCGGACCATTTTAAGTTTGTTGGAGGGCGCTTTTCTGGACAGTAGGGGTTATTTTATAAAACTAAAAATGTCTAATGATTTTTACATCTATTGATATTTTTACATTCCAAGCCAAAATAAAAGATGAGATTCTTGTAAAGAAGGAAAAAATAATAGTTTTTGCCCAGTTTCTGAAAACTAAAACAATAAACTAAGTATTCTTATGATTTTTATTTTTTTATTGTAGAAAAATTACATATCCTACTTTGAAGAAATAAATTGTAAAGTGAAAGTGAGTATGTTTCACTCCTTGTAATGTTTCTAGTATTCATATATTTGCAAAATAAATTACAGGAAAACTGCTCAAACAATTCCTTTTCGTTATAACAACCAATAAAATTCAGTTTTATTTCAGTTTTAGTCCAAGCTTGAAAGAGCCGCTGCAGAGGGACCAAAGAGCCGCATGTGACTCCAGAGCCGCAGGTTGCAGACCCCTGATCTAGCCTTTAGCTACTCTTTTGGTAAATTTACCTAGCCTTTTGCTGCATTTGGCTTCTAGTTAGACTTGACACATTTTGCTCGATCCTTAGCTCAGTATCTGTAAAACTGAACCATCTTGAACTCTGTTGACTCATAAATTTAAACAATGTTTAGCCGTAAATATAAAACTTATTCAGAGTTTTATTCAAATCTGTTCCCATGTTCATTAGCAGAACATCTCATGAGCCAAACTGTGTTTGATTTGGAGGTTCTGTGGGTTCAGGCTGGTCCTGGTTTGGTTCAGGGGATGGTGGTGGTGGGGGGGGGGGCATATGGGGGCATCAACCCCCCCAAACCCAGTCTTTGAAGTGTTAAGTGGACTGGGGGACCTTGTCATTATGCTGAGCCTTTCATCAGACTCTGGAAGAGGGAGAGACGAGGCAGTTCTGAGTTTTTCTGGTGGGAAAAAACAATTAAAAATAAAAATGTGGATCTTTTTAGCTTTGAGGACATCGGAAACGTTGACAAAGAGCCGTTTCATCTCACTCGTATCAGCACCACGGCTGTTATTAGTTTTCCTTTGTCGCCTCTTTGTTGGCTTTAAATCTGTCCCTTCGGCTTGGAGTGGAGTCGTTCCAGGGACTGGAGAGCTTCGGCTTTTCTTCAGAGGCCGCGGTCAACAGCAGCTTGGCTTCTGTCCAAACTATAAAAACATCACAGAGGAACAAACCTCCCTTTTAGAGAAACCAGAAAAATAAAATGGAGCCGTTAGAAAAACATGACGGGAAAAGTTTTGCTCCTTAAAGTGAGGAGGCCTTTAATGAAGAAGTCGAGTTGCGTCAACACCTGAAACTGAAATCACCCGAAGGTTTCGTCTTCCTGAGGAGATCGAAGCTGAAGCTGGAATCGTTTCCTCTCAGATCCGTCCTTCACACCACATTTGGTTACGAATAGAAAAAAACAAATTACGACACGATTTTCCTTCTCAAAATTATGATTAGACGAGGTGAGAAGTTTCTCTCCAGGAATAATTGTGACTGTTTGGGCTGAATTCGAAGCATCAATGTTTTTTTGTTTTATTAAATTTATCCGTTTGTAACAAAAAGATAAAAAGACTTCAGGAATGCATATCACCCGCCACCCTTCACAACAGTTTTAGACCAACACCTTTATCCATGTTGCTGTAAAAGACTTGGATTAATTTTATTTTTCACAAGTGCTCTCATGTTCCTGAGGTTCTGACCCACTTTGTTCCAGATTGTAGCAGCTGCTAAACAAATTAATTATTAACATAAAAATCAATCTAATTGCTCCTGAACTTGTGGTTTATTATTAATTTATACAGACTGTCCTCTCCTAGACTCGTCTCCTGACTGCTTTTAGAGCCCTTTCTGCTGCTGGGACATCTGCCTGTGCCATACTGGACCTGCTGGGCCCGGGCAGGGCAGAACAGATGGGTGAATGGGTCTAGGTTCTCAGACGAGGAGGAGCGATTTGATTGGTTGCTGGGATGACGGCTAACATTTAGTAGCTTTAGTTTTTTCTGTGCTTCAATGGAAGAACAGGAACAAAGGAGGAGCTCAGAGTGCTGTTTGTCCTGCTCACTCTTTTTAACAAGGAGCGACCAACCTCGTCCTCGGCCCAAACCAACGTTCATGTTGTCACCGTTTTAGATATGACTGTGTTCATGCTGACTGAAGTGTCTGAACGTGTGCGTGTGTTAAGTTTAAACCACAGCGCCTGCTAGTGGCCCGGCATGGAAGCTACAGCAGGTTCAAGGATCACGGCGTTTCTGCATAAACGTGCATGTTGTTCGTGTTGAATCAATGCAAAACTATTGGACGTTTTTGAAGATTCACTTGTTCAGTTTTCCAGCTGGTCTCCAAACGCCTCAGCTCAGTGAGTGTTTTACTTTCAGCTCCACCGTGCAGCCGACAGAGTCTGTAGATAATAAAAAATACTGTTAGTAAAATAATAATCCAAGGCAGCTGGTGGGTTGGACTAAATGTTAACTCGAGCTTCTTTTACAAAAAACCTCAGGGAGAATTCCCCTGTCTCTCCCCACCTTCAGCACCTGCAGGACTTGGTCTGGTTCTTTGTCTTCTTTGGGATTCCAGAGCTTCTGTAGTGAAGCTGCAGATTTTTGCTGACCACATCAGACGGACCGCCGCCGCCCGGGGCTTTGATGTGCGGGTGGGGGGTGGAGTCAGGTTACCTGTGTGTGACGACCAGGTGTGTCTCTGTTCGTCCTTGGAGACAAAATCTGAGTTTGATAACAGATTTTATCCCGAGGTTGTTCACGTTGGGTGTGACAAAGTTTAGATCTTTTTTTTTTTTAAGAGCTCAGACAGAACGGGTGGTTTCAGGTCTGTCAGACTCAGAATACAGAAAAAAGGTTGTTGTTTTTTTTCAGACTTTAAATACTAAAATAAGTTTTTTTAAATACTTGGACTCATGTACAAATCTCCCTCCCTTATAGTGAGAGGACAGAAGAACTGCAGTTTGTTTTCATCGTGGCTCAACCAAGTCTGTAATCAAACCTTGTCCTCCTCTCGAGAAAAGAACTAAAATGTCTTCTGCTGTCTAATATTTAAACTTTATTCTTCTAATGATCTCATCCAAAGTAAAAACCTAAACCGAGTACCGGTAGGTGAAAGCAGCAGCTGAATACTGACGTACCTGCTCCCTCCCCTCCCCTCTGTGGGTCAGGCAGGTGTTATCAGCTTTGTCTCCCTGTCTCCTGAAGCTTCAGATGTCTCCCGGGCTCGTCTCGGTCTTATCTCCTCCTCACACACTGGAAGTTTCTTAGAGGCTGGCCCGTTCAGACAGTCGTGATCTGTGTCTTCTCTCTGGAAGGCTTTTTGAAGGAAGGTTACCGGTACATGCCCTCCCCGTTCCTCTTCGGGCGTGTCCCTCACATGTCACCTGTCTCTCCGTGACGAAGATGACCCAATTCACGGGATTGAAGACACTGCTCAGTCTGGAGGTTTGATCTTCAGGGTCAAAATGTCAAAGTCGCAAAGCTTAAAGACGTGAAAAGACCGAGAGACGTGATCCTGGCGATCGATTCTTGACGTCTATATACTTGTACATCGTTGGAGGTCTGCAGCTTTATGTTTGTTCAAAACGCCCGATCAATGAGGAGAATCTGCTGCTAGCGCTGGACTTGTCCTCTGTCCAAAACCAGAACCTCTTAGGGGGAAGGAGACCAGGCTGAAGAAGCTTGAACTGAGCTGAAAAGTAAGCCAGAATGCCAATGCCAGAACTTTCATTTTATTTTATAGATATACTTTTTACACTTTTATACTACTATGCAAAAAACTCAGGACAGTATTACACATACATACATACAAAGGATAGCTAGAAGCTAAAAGTGGTTAAAGACGAGCTAAAAGGTTAATGTATCAAAAGGCTAACTAAAAGCAATCCATTATGTTTTACCCACTTCTTCCATTTTGGGTCATGGGGTCGCTGATGCCCATGTCCTGCAATCACTGTGCAAGAGTTGGGGGGACACCTGGACAGGTCTCCAGTCCATCACAGAGACAAACAACCATACAGTCTCTCACTCACACCTAGAGACAATTTAGAGTTGCCAATCAGTCTAACATGCATGTTTTTGGTCTGTGGGAGGAAACCGGAGTAAACCCACACATGCATGGAGAGAACATGCAAACTCCACCCAGAAAGGCCCCTGGACTGGGATTTGAACCAGCAACCTTCTCGCTGAGAGGCAGCAGCTCTACCAGTTTTGCTACTGTGCTGCCCTAACTAAAAGCTAAAGCAGCAAAATTCTTAATAAAAGGTCAGACTGATGAAGTCCTTTGGATGAAGGACGAAATGTCTAAATAAAATTAATAATAAAAACTGGCCACATGACTTGACTGAACATTGCTGGATTTTTTTTACCAGGATTATTGAGCATGAACTTTGGTGTTCTGAACCACTTGGCTATGGCTGCCTCAGAGGAGTTGACAGGGGAGAGGGCGGGCCCCAGAAGTCATATTATCACCAGCAAACTGGTTGGCCCACTATGTGAGTGTGCTGCTTGTGGGACCAAGTTTGTCGTTGGCTCCTCGGACTCATGAAGTCCTTTTGTCTTTGGATGAAGGACAAAACATTTCAACAAAAAATTAAACCATCTAGATGCCCTGACTGGACTTTGCTGGGTCTTAATAAAAGGCAAAATAAAGTATCTAGTACAGGGGTCACCAACCTTTTGGAAACTGAGTGCTACTTCGTGGGTACGGAGTCATACAAAGAGCACCAGTTTGATAAACTCTTCGGAAATGACAAAGCGTAAATTGAAAAAAATGTACAATAAACATATTTTTAAGATAGACATTTTAAAATATATATAAATACAAAAAAAGAATAACAACTGAATAAAATGAAAATTTAAATGCAGCTTAGTAGTGAGTTGTGCTATTTTTAGAACAGGTCTGGGGGCGACCGGGTGCCCGCGGGCACCACGTTGGTGACCCCTGATCTAGTAGCTAAAAACAAAAAGTAACAACAACAACAAAAATCTGTCTAAAAGCTAAAATGAGCAAATAGCTAGTGTAGTTAAAAGCCAAAAGTAGCAAATAACTAGCTAAAAAAAAGTATAGCAAGTAGTAAGACTAACTAAAGGTAGCAGAATGAAAGCTAAAAATGTATAAGCTTTTAAGATTTAAAAAAAAATGTTTTGGATGACCTCTCCTGCACATTTTATTTTATATTTTCCTTTATGTGTATTGGTTTTTTTTGTGTGTGTGCAAACAATAAAACAAATGAACAAACAAATAAAATGCTAGCTAACAGATAATGTAGCAAAACTTTCATTAAAACTAAAATTTGCATAAACCTTGGTAAATTTTCAGAGGGAGCTAGAAGCAAAAATAAGCAAAAGGATAGCTAACAGCTAAAACTTGCAAAAGGCTTGTTAAAGTGGCAAGAAGCTAGCCGAAATCTAAAAACACCAATAAGGTAAGTAACAGCTAAAGAAACAATATGCTCAATAAAAGCTAAAAAATATAAAAAGTCCAGCTAGAAACTAAAAGTAAAAGACTAGTTCTGTTGAGTTAGTGGGTCGTTGTATGATTCTGATAAACGGGTCGGTTCTGGTTGTCTCTGTGACAGATGATGCCGCTGACGGCGGGGAGCTGGACCTGAGTGGGATCGACGACACAGAGATCGATCAGGTTCGTACTGGAGGTTCAACGAGGTCCGATCTGGACTGAACAAACGCAGAGAAACTACAGTTTACTTTACACAAAGAAGTTCTTAAAAAATCTGGAAAAAATAGTAAAACTTTGTCTCGTGTGTTTTGATGCTTCATCTGAACAGTCGTGTTAAAACAAAATGCAACCTCAGATGAACAATAAAATGTTTGAGCCGTTGCTGCGTGGCAGAAATTTGCCCTGTTGGTTCTGATCATCAGACGCAGCCGTGTTGATCAAGTCTGATCTGGAGCAAATGTGTGCAAGCATGCCAGGTTGGAAAGACATCAGCAATGACCTCAGAGAAACAATTGTTACTGCCCATCGATCTGGAAAGGGTCAAAGGTCATTTAGAGTCCATCATTCTACAGAAAGTTTATTAACAAGTGTAAAACATTTCAGACAGCTGACCATGTCCACATCATGTTCACCCTGAAGGTCAGACAGTGCAATGAGCTCCATCATTCTACTGCCTCAGTAAGCAGGTCAAAGGTCATGCAGGCCCATAGGTCTGGAAATATGAAAATGAAAACATTTTGTTTAAAGTCAATCCATGATTTCATGCCACATTGATATTTATCATCCACTTGAAACAATCTAAAGCATTGTTTTTTTTTACAATTTTCAAATACATAAGAGTTAATCAATTAAAAAACTTTTTAAAATTAAATTATGATCATGTAAAGAAAAAGGAAACCTACAAAATCAAGTTGTTTAATAAACAAAAGAAGTAAATTAACTTTAAAAATACACAATAAATAATTTATGTAAATGGAAAACATGGAATTACAGAAATTTTGGGTTGCCAGATAGAAAACATTTGATCCAACACTATGGTCTATTGAATTGTGGTGTTTCTGGCAACAGTTTGGTTCAGGTTTTGAAAACTGAGGCAGTTTCGTTAAAACATTTTATTTCATGTTCCCGTTCTTAAAGGACATCACCCACCATGACAGTAACAATTCACCATATTGGACAATTACTATAGTAGAATATGATGTCTATTTTCATTTTTGCATTTGGGCCAGGCGAGTGTAAAAAAACAACAACAAAAAAACAAAAAACAATGGAGTCCCGGAAACCCGGCCGAAGATTGCCGAAGTGATGTAAATACAAGCTCCACTCAGAAGGCAGGAGTGAGTTCGCGATGGAGGCTTATGAGAGTGAGAGTTAAAACTGCAGTTAAACTAGTGTCCTACGTGGATGCGCGAGGTTCTAAATATTTCCTGGTGCAGTTGTGGGTACAGGACCAGCGCTCTGTTTTTATTTATTTGTTAGAACTTTTTAATGAGATGTAACACCGCTGCAATAATGAAGCTACGTTGATGCATGCTTGTTATAACTCCGCCTGCATTCAAGGCGGATACTTCAGTGACGTCAATGCCCATAGGGGTGAAACGGTACGCTAAAATCACATTTCGGTTCGGTTCAACTACAAGGAGAGCTCGGTTTGGTTTATTTTCGGTTTATTTTCGATACAAATTTTTATTTTATTTTTAAATAAAGACTTACAAAATGTTTATTTTGAAAACATGCCAAAAATATGTTTGTATTGTATTGTAGTAATAAATAAAAGTGACCCATTTGGATGATATTTTAAATAAACAGCACTCTACAATAAATAAACTATATGAACAATAATAAAAATCTTAATAAATGCAATAACAGTCAGAACCAGAACAATAAGCAGCAACAGACTGTTTACAATCTAACTAATCAAGTTTTTGTTCAGTAGCAGCAGTGTGGCTGTATTTGTCCTCATTACTGTACTCACAACTTCTTCTTGGTGGGACAGGTGTGGAACAGTTCAGAGTTCAGTTCAGTCATCACTTAGCTGCAGGTGGATTTACCTCTGTCACAGACTGGAAATAAAAAACAAAAGAGATTAAAAAAAACAAGTTAATAAGATTATGATTTAAAAAAAAAAGATTATTTAGATAATAATAAAACAATACCTCTTGAACGGTTGAATCTCTCACTCTTCATCATCATGGCAGGGCTTTAATCTGGTCCAGGGCTTGTTGTTGACAACATCAGTTAGTTTTTTCATAAAGAGCTGAACTTTTTGAAGTGTTGACGTGATGAATGTCTCATAGCGACGCTCAGCAACTTTAAAGCCTGCGCATATAACAACGTTCAGACTTAGATTCGAGATTTAAAAACTCATACAGCTTGTGTTATTGCTCTGGACCGCTCTGATTACCTGATGAAGTAGTTTTAATACAGCTGCTGTTCAGAGTCAGAGAGTCAGAGTCAGAGAGTCTTTATTGTCATTTGCACCGCATGTGGTACATGTGATGAAAACGAGATTATGTTCACGGGGTCCCAGTTACATCCAACAACAAATGCAAGAGAAAAACAGTAATAACATCTAGAACTAACTAAGAAAAACATCAACTAGTAATACACTAAGCCTAATATAGTTGAAATAAACAGCAGCACGAACATGAGTTTGTATGAGCAGATGGTCACAGATGAACACAGCAACAAGAAAACAGATCAGCATCAGCATGATGTGATATTTTGCAGTGTTTATTTTTTATTTTATTTTTATTTATTCATGAGTCTAACAGCCTCAGGGTAGAAGCTGTTCCTCAGTCTAGTGGTTCTACACTTGATGCTCCTCAACCTCCGTCCTGAGGGGAGTGGGGCAAAGAGTGAGTGTGCTGGATGAGTGAGGTCTTTCATGATGCAGGTGGCTCTTTTCCTGCATCTGGAGGTGTAAATGTCTGTGATGGTGGGGAGACTGACTCCAACAGACTTCTGTGCAGCCTTCACCACTCTCTGTAGAGCTTTCCTCTCTTCAACTGTGCAGCCTCCATGCCACACGTTGATGCTGGAGCACAGGACGCTCTCCACTGCACACCTGTAGAACGAGGTGAGAACTGGGCTGCTCAGACCAGCACGTCTCAGCCGTCTGAGGAAGTAGAGTCTCTGATGACCTTTCTTGATCAGGCTGGTGGTGTTGTTGCTCCAGCTGAGGTTATCATTCATGTGTACACCCAAGTATTTGTAGCTGGAGACCACTTCCACTGCAGACCCACCTATTTTCAGTGGGGCATGGGTTGTTTGTTTGTTTATTGTTTGTTTGTTTGTTTATTGTTTAAGGAAATTCTACCATTGCTGTTCATTGTTCTTTAGTTTTAGCAGGTCGCTTTCGTAAATGAGCCCATGAGGTTCAAAAGATTTACCTGACTAAAT
>JBBPBX010000111.1:0-29427 GCA_038048925.1 Garcialebias charrua | reverse complement strand
AAAACAGGTAGTTTCTGATTTTTACATTACATTACTTTCTTTCATTTTTTTTAGGGGAGTGGTGGCGCAGAGGTTATAGAAGGTGAGCTTGTGATCGGAAGATTGCTGGTTCAAGCCTTGGTACCAACAACATCAAAAATGTGGGTGGGATAAGTGAAGCAGTCACACCCACCATCTGCTTCCCTGGGCACCCTAGATAGCAGCTCTGTGCTCCACACAGAGGGCTGTGGTAATAATAATAATAATAAATTTAATTTATAATGCACTTTTCATTAACAAAAATCTCAAAGTGCAACTAAAATCAAAGACCAAATAAAAACAAGTGATAAAATCAAGTAAGATCAATGATAAAACAACAAAAATCAATAATAAAATCAATTAAAAATAATGATACTGTAATATCAACTAAGATCTAAGATAAAATCATGTGGAGGCAGAGTAGGCTCGCTTTAAAAGTCTTTGAGCCTTGTTTAAAGTAAACCAGTGACTGTGGAGCTCTCAGGTAGTCAGGGAGGGAGTTCCATAGGCGGGGGGCAGCCACACAGAATGCCCGGTCTCCCATGGTCCTTAATTTGGTTCGTGGAATGTGAAGTAGATTACTGTTCTGTGATCGTAGAGACCGGGTGGATGAATATGGTGCAAGAATGTCCTTTAGATAGTCAGGTGAAGTTCCGTGTAAGCATTGGTGTGTAATGAGAGCAGTTTTGTACTGAATTCTGTAGGTGACAGGAAGCCAATGGAGGTTATGGAGAATGGGTGTAATATGTTCAAATTTACGAGCTCTCAATAAAATCCTTGCTGCACTGTTTTGAATATATTGAAGCTTCTGAAGGTTTTTGCCAGGGATTCCAATAAACAGGGAGTTGCAGTAGTCGAGCCTGGAGGAGACAAAGGCATGGACGAGTTTCTCAGCATCAGAAAAAGTCAGAGATGGGCGAAGTCTGGAGATGTTTTGAAGATGGAAGAAGCAGGTTTTAAACAGATGCTTAATGTGATTTTCAAATGTAAGATGAGAGTCCATTTTTATTCCAAGATTTGTAACAGAGGTAGCCTGGTTAAAACCAGACCCTTGTCCTTCACTTCGCTTTGTACTAGGGTCTGGGACTTGTCCCATAGACAACGATTTCTCTGGTAGATTTTTGAATGGACCAATCAGAGAACAGAAGGCGGAGTTTTGTTAGTTTAGCCTGGCGAGGCCAGGCTATTCACCCAGCACACTCACTCTTTGCACCACTCCCCTCGGGACGGAGGTTGAGGAGCATCAAATGTAGAACCACTAGACTGAGGAACAGCTTCTACCCTGAGGCTGTCAGACTCATGAATAAATAAATAATAAGAATAAACACTGCAAAATGTCACATCATGCTGATGCTGATCTGTTTCTTGTTGCTGCGTTCATCTGTGACCATCTGCTCATGTTCGTGCTGCTGTTTATAATGATGTTTTTCTACTACATTAGGGCTTAGTCAGGGGTGTCAAACTCATTTTCACCGAGGGCCACATCGGCATAATGGCTGACCTTGAAGGGCCAGATGTAACTTATAAATGTAACTAAATGTAATCTAATGTAATGTAAAATAAATGTAACTACCGTACTCCTTAATGTTGAATAACTCATTTATTATAACTTATTCAACTGACAATTACAGTTGCATAGAAAACATCTGTTTGCTTGTTGCTCTAACATAAATCCTTTTAAAATTTGTCAGCTTATGAAAACCCACATAACTCCATTAATGAAGGATGAAATTGTCCAAGTTAATTAAAAAAAACATAAAACTGAGCTGCAAAGAACATGTATGACACATGTAGCATCTCACCCAAAAAGGCTACACACAGCCTTGCATCCAACTGTGAATGACAACAATTTGTGTGCATACACATACCAAAATAAAGGTTGACTCAGTTCACAACTATATTACCGTACTCAAGTTGTTTGGTTAGTCTTTGATGAGGAGATGCTGCCTGTCCTTGAACACACCAAGTGGATTCTCTCTCTATGATTGATCATGTTCTGAAAATGATAAACACAAAACAAAATGCAAGCACGATCATTAAATTGCACACAGTTGAAATTTTCTTCTTCTTTGTTGAATTACATTTTATTATATTTTAATTAATCTAAAAAAGCTAAGTCTGGTCCTCTGGACATTTAAAAAAACAAAACAAAACTTCATCTTTCAGGGATGAAGATGTTCACATCCTTGATAGAGAGGAACAATGGTTTGAGAGACGAGTAAAAGAGGCCATCTTTGTGAAAAGAAACCATCCAAGGAAGGGGAACATATTATTTTAGGTGGCTGAAATAATCACCTGTTTTTTGTTTTGTTTTTTTGAATGTCCAGAGGACCACACTTAGCTTTTTTAGATTTTTCTACCTGGATTATTGAGAATGCATCAGGATATATTTGAATTAAATTTTAAGAAAATGCTAACCTGACAAACAGGAAAGTGGACAAGATTGTCCTGTTTCACTTGCCACATCCATAAGTCCAATTTTCGCAGGAAAGCCGTGATCGCGTCGGACATCTGCGTGATGACTTGTTTGCGTCCCTGCAGCTTCTGATTCAGCTGGGCGAGATGGTCGGTTATGTCGCACAACACAGCAAAGTCACACAGCCACTTTGAAGCTAGCTTTCACTGCAGCCTCGTTTTTGGCTGTGGGTTTCATGAACAAACTCTGCTGCGACCGCAGTTTGCCTTTTAATTCTTGGCAGAATGTGTTGCTTTTCTTGAAGGCTAGCTTTAGCGTACTTAGCTCCGTGTTTGGTTTCAAAACCGACACCGCCTCGTAACACAAAAGACATACCGGTCTTTCTCCTGGAAGCACAAACAAGTATTCGCCTTCCCATCTTTCTTGAAACTTCCGTCTGTATCAACTTTTCTCTTTCTGGACATGTTGGGATCATTATTTATATCTCAATTCCACTCGTTGGCATGAAGGTAGAAACACTGCCTCGGCTACCGTAGTCGAAAGGCATTGTGGGGCTGCCGTGTCGAAAGGCATTGTGGGAAATGTAGTTTTTGGTCAAAACTCGCTCGTATTAATTTTTAGACACTCAAAACTTTTTAATTAAGCTCTCGCGGGCCAGATAAAATGACATGGCGGGCCACATCTGGCCCGCGGGCCAAGAGTTTGACACATGTGGCTTAGTGTATTACTAGCTGATGTCTCTCTTAGTTAATCCTAGATGTTATTATTGTTTTTCTCTTGCATTTGTTGTTGGATGTAACTGGGACCCTGTGTACATAATCTCGTTTTCAACACATGTACTACATGCGGTGCAAATGACAATAAATTCTCTCTGACTCTGACTCTGATAAATTGCTCAGAAACCACTCGGTGGATATTTTTTCTGCTACCAGTGTGTAATTATATGGCTCTAATTTACTGACTGTTGGCCTAGATGAAACATTTGAGATAAAATTCGATTTTTTATCATTTATTTTCGTAGCGCACCCGAGGCTGTTTGGAAAATGTCAAACCGAAACTATTTAAATCCAGCAGATTTGACCATTTCGTGAATTGATTTAGGAACTGTTAAGCTCAGGAACACTTCTGATATAACGTCAGCTAAGAAATATATTTTTTCTCAGCAAAGAAATAATAGTTTTTTACCTTGTTTTCATGAAAATTCCTTCGTGGCGGCAGCCATTTTAACTGACGACGTCAGTCGACGTCGTTCAAAACTCCGCCTTCTGTTCTCTGATTGCTCAGGAACACTTCTGATATAACGTCAGCTAAGAAATATATTTTTCTCAGCAAAGAAATAATAGTTTTTTACCTTGTTTTCATGAAAATTCCTTCGTGGCGGCAGCCATTTTAACTGACGACGTCAGTCGACGTCGTTCAAAACTCCGCCTTCTGTTCTCTGATTGGTCCGGTCAAAAATCTACCGGAGAAATCCTTGTCTATGGGACAAGTCCCAGACCCAGTACAAAGCGAAGTGAAGGACAAGGGTCTGGTTTTAACCAGGCTATAACAGAGGTGGAGAGGGGGATGTCTTGTCCAGAAAAGGAAATTGTTGTTATAGTTGATGTTTGTATCTGGTGAGGGGTGCCAATCAGTATGGCCTCAGTCTTGGAACAGTTTAATTGAAGAAAGTTCTGATTCATCCATGCCCTTATTTCCTCCAGACAGGTAGAGAGGGCAGTGAGTGAAGATGGAGATGGGGATGAGGAGGAGGCTCCAGTCCTGATGTAAAGCTGTGTGTCGTCGGCATAGCAGTGAAAAGAAATGTTGAACTGATTAATAATTTGACCTAAAGGCAGCATGTAAAGGGAAAACAGCAGGGGCCCCAGAACTGACCCCTGAGGGACACCACAGGAGACACAGACTGTCTGGGAAGTGGCATTGCCAAGACTAACACATTCCAGCCTATTGGAGAGGAAAGATTTGAACCAGTCCAGGACAGTGTCACAGAGACCGACCTCCACATGAAGACGGTGGAGGAGGATACTATGGTCCACAGTGTCGAAAGCTGCAGTGAGGTCAAGGAGGACAAGGATGGAGGGAGAACCAGTGTCAGCAGCCATGAGGTAGCTCAGTGGTCTGTGGTTGTGTCAGGAAGGGCATCCGGCGTAAAAAAAACAACAACTGCAAAGTCTTCATGTGACTTAGTTTGCTGTAGCTACCCCTGACAAAGAAAGGAATCCGAAAGAAGAAGAAGAAAAAGGTAGTTTCTGATTTTTACTTCTTCTTGCCAAAAAATACTTTTTTCTTCATGCGCAAACAGCACAAAATGTCATTGTAATGTTCAGTGATAAATATGATATTTCTGGCATAGGACAGTTAAGACAGGACACTTGTTTTAGGCATTTTATAGTTTTGTATAGAACTAGATCTATCTGACAACTGCTGAGACAACTGAGACAAAGAACTGTATTTTAATTGTTTTTGTCAAGGGAGTGTTGGTAATTGTTAATGGATGTTTGTCAACAACTAATGTTAAATTAATGTGTGTGAGTAAGAGTTGTTTTGTCTGCTCAGAGAGGAGCCTGCAGGCGCACGAAGGAGCACTGATAACTCCAAGGCCTTCTCCTTGTCTGTAAGCTGGAAAGCCAAGGTCGTCTTGACCTTGCCTCTGTCTGATAAGCGTTTTATAAAGCACTTCCTGCCTCACTGTCCGGTGCAGATTCTCACTGACGAGGCTCATGTCATTTTTGCACATCTGTGAAAGCTTTCTCGTGACCATCTAACCTTGCAAGTAAAGACCATTTATAAAAAATTATTGTGTCCCCAGAGTGGCTTATTTGAGTAAATAGAGATGATGAAAGGATATTTATTTTATCTAACAGTTATATTTACAAACAGAATTTAAGCTAGTCGTGCATATTTTTGGGCTTTGGTGTGCTCAAAAGCCCAACCTGCTCCACAATGTGCTCTTGCCTTTGAATGGCCTGTAGGAGTTCTTCATACGAGTACCCCATGCCCACAAGTTTGCACACACTGATGTTCGCTGGGGGTCATGCTGGAGCGCTCCATCACATGGCAGACCGGAGGCATGTAGGGCCTGTTTTTATTCAGCAGGCTGGGAATCCAGGAAGTGAAAATGGGCAAGGGGCGAAGGTGATTGGTCAAATTTGTCAACAAGTTACAAGGAGTTTTTTTTTTCTTCTTCTTTCAGCTGCTCCCTTTCCCAGGGGTCGCCATAACAAATTAACCGGCACAAAGACTTGGCAACTGTTTTTAAACCGGATGCCATTCCTGATGCAACCACAGCCTTCTGTGTGGAGTAGGGAGCTGCCAGCTAGGGTGCTCGGGGAAGCAGATGGTGAGGCTCACCAGCGTCTCTACTTTCTCCGCAAGCTGAAAAGGGCTGGAGCTTCAACCCCCATCATGAGCACCTTCTACAGAGGTGCCATAGAAAGTGTCCTGACCAGCTGCATCACTGTGTGGTTTGGTGCATGTACTGCATCATGCCGCAAGAGCCTCCAGCGCATTGTGAGAGCAGCTGAGAAGATCGTGGGCACCTCCTTGCCCTCACTGCAGGACTTACACAGCAAACGCCTCAATCGGAAAGCCCACCGCATGGCAGGTGATCCCACACACCCACTACACAGCTGCTTCAGACTGCTGCCATCAGGGAGGAGACTGAGGAGTCTCCAGGCTCGAACCAGCAGACTGAGAGACAGCTCTGTTCATCAGGCAGTCAGAATGCTAAACACTCTGCCTGCTCTGCCTCCCCTCCCATTTGAACTGCCTTAACACTAAAACTTTCTCACATATTATCACTCAACACAAAGTTTTTAACACTAGACTCTGTGTCATCAAACGGGTTAATCACTAAACTCTCGGTCATGTGCTCATACAGTTTGCACTACTTCTCATACTTGCACTAATGTCTGTATTACATCACTGCCTATAATCATAATACTGTTTACATTCTCTGTTTACATTTATTAATACTGTTTACTTTTATTACTACTGCTTACATGTAATTACTACTGTTTACATTTATTTACACTACTCTAATATCTACACCACTGCTGGTACATATACAGTGTGCTCTGAACGGTCTTATTTAGGGATGCCCAATGTGCCTTACTGCATATGCCACTTTTTGCCTCTACAACAACATCAACTACTACCTCATACATATACTGTGTACATTGACTCATACGCTGCTTTGCCACTTTGCAAATGTCAATGCTAGAAACCTTTAGTTTATTTTAGTTATACTTTTTATACTCTTTTTTTATACTAGTATGCAAAAACTCAGGACAATATTATGTTCATTAAATGTTTAATGTTTTAGTTTTAGAGTTGGTGTAAATTTTCATACTCTTATACCACTATGCAAAAAACTCAGGACAGTGTTAGGTTTACTATTTTATGCTTATGTCTATTATTATATGTTTCAGTGTTTCAATGTTTAGATGTTTACTGTTGCACCGAGGGACTGAGAGAAACGCAATTTCGGTCCTGTGTATGTCCTGCACTGTACATATTGCAGATCTGACAATAAAGTTGACTTTGACTTTGACTTTGACTTTGACACCCACATTGTTTGATGTTGTCGGTCTGAGGAATAAAACCCGACGAACTTTCCATCACAGGACCAGCTTCTCTAGCCTCTGTGCCACCACTCCACCAACAAGTTACAGGGAGTGATTAGTCAAAATTATAAGACTGAGAAAACAATTTTGTGGGGGAAACGACTGGTTAATACATGTTAAAAGGGATTGTGACATGATCTTGGAAATTTGCACATTTGTCATACATCTTATATCATTCAGCTCTGTTCCTTTTTGCAAAATAAATTATAAATATATTAAAATTTCATTCCAAGTTACGGTAGTTTTTTCTCTGGGACACGCCCCTAAAATTCCGCACATTTCCGCAAAACGTCATCGTGATGTACCCGTGGGCACTGGGCATAAGGCAGAGCCTTGCCCGTTTGTCTGGTGTTTTAACTGCTTGCCATACAGATCATTTTTCTGAAAGATAGCCTCTTTTTTGGTGTAACTTGAAAAATGCCGTCACGTTGTAGCGCATTTGGGTGTTCTAATATCAGCAGTGAACAAGTGAGCATTCACAAATTCCCAAAAGATGAGAAACTTCACCTATACTGTAATGGACAAGTACAGAGAAGAGGGACCTATGGTGTCCTACTAAAGAATCTATGTCTGCAGCGACCATCTTACTGCCGATCAGGCAACATCTGTATTTTTTTTATTCATGGAGGGTTTATTAATGAGAGTTTTGGATGATTTACTGTCTTAAAAAGATAAATCTCAAACGCGACCGGGCCTTGCTGTTAGCTTAGCGTTAGCACAACAACAAAGACCCACATCACGAAGCTAACCCCACTTAGCAACTGTTTATGAAATAAACCGTGTCTAAATCACTTTTCCATTGATCGCTCTAATCATTTTATTTTATGCTCTATCAATGGAAAACTTTTTAATACACGATGCAGCTTTGAAAAAACGTGCGGGAGGTTCATGTGGGTTCATCATTCTTAGCATCGAATAAACAAATTATTGTTAGTACTTGAATGTATTAAAGCAATCGAAGGGTTATTATTCAGCCAATACAGTTATTGGACACTCGATCAATGGAAAAGTGATCTAAACACGGCTTATTTCATCCATCGTAGCAAAGTGAGGATAGCTTCATGTGGCTTCTCTTTGTTGTTGTGCTAAGCTAAACAGCTACGCCCGATCGTGTCTGAGATCTATCATTTTAAGACAATAAATCATCCAAAACTCTCATTAATAAACCCTCACGGAATAAAAAAACTTACTGATGTTACTTGATCGCGCAGACATCATTTAAAAATACATAACTAGCTACCTGTGTTTGCTCAAGATTTTCTGTCGGCTAATTTTTTTTTTAGCATCGCACATGAAGAATCCTCCGTGATAATTGGCTTTATACACTCACAGTATATAAAGTAAAACAACATGAGCTCACGTTAAATATATAGTTTATCATCTAAAACACTACACAGCTCCGATTATGTCTACACAAAGACTTACTCTTTTCCGATGGTAGCTTTCCTGCGTTGTTTAGATGTGGTAGCTGGGGGACTTTATTTTAAAAATAGTAGGAATAGAATCCGGTTTTAAAAGTCTTCTGAATCTTACTGGAATCACCAGAACTAACTGAACTTCCAAAACTGAAGACAAATCGCTTAGATCAACACTAGAAATGCTGCACTCGACAGGCTCCGCCATTGATATTTACATATATTTACATGCGCGTTGGGGCAGCGCCTCCCCACGGGCACGTCACATGACGTTTGCGGAAAATCTCGGATTTCTTAGGGCGTATCCCAGCGAAAAAATTACCATAACTTGTAATGAAATTTTAATATATTTATAATTTACTTTGCAAAAACGAACAGAGCTGAATTATATAAGATATATATGTTGTGACAAATGTGCAAATTTCCAACATCATGTCACAATCCCTTTAATTGTTCCCATAGCAACATCACAATTTCCTGGATGGACTGATTCTTATCAATAAGCAATCTATAACCAACAATCTATGACAACACATGAGCATCATTGCTCAACTTTCCTGCTTTATCCATTGTTTGTACCTTCTTAATAGTTAAGAAGTTACATTTGTAACAAGGAATAAAATTTGAATAACAGCAGAACAGAGCAAATTTGCATCATTTCTGTAACTGACTAACCTGTGTGTCTGCAAGTAAGGAGCCACAATCTGGCATACAGAAACCAACAGGTAACCCCACTTTGGCTGGACAGCGAAATTTATCATTTATCTTGAAGGGAACATCATCGAGGTAGCTGATGGGTCCTGTAAATAAATAAAAAAGGAACAAGTAAAGGGGAGAGCAGATGCTGGATAGAACTATTAAAGATAGAAGTATTAAAAATGAACTCTTGCCATTGTTGTACGCATCTGTGCCAGATTTCCTTGCAGCCATTTATTCTCTGAAAGAAAGAGCACCCATCCATGATGCAAAAGACAAAACACAAGCCAAAATGATCAAAGTTCAAAGTCCGTTTCTTCATTTCCTTGTCTGCCACAGCAGCCCCATATTTGCAGTACAGTGTCTTACATTTAAATCCTATCACAAAATGAATGCAAAACTTTGATGAAGTGATCAGCGCTAACATATTTGTGAAAATGTCAAGATTTAAAAAGAAAGACAGAGTTTGTTTTGCTACCGGTGTATGAATGTGTGTATGAATGGGTGGATGGCTGGTGCTGTAAAGCGCTTTGGGGCCCCTCATAGGGGGCTGGAAGGCGCTATATAGCTCCATTTTCCATTTGCTTTTCAGCTCCTGGCACTTTTTTCCTCCTCAGATTAAATGTCAGCGCATTCATTCAACCTTTATTTAGTCAGGTAAATCTTTTGAACCTCAAGGGCTCATTTACGAAAGCGACCTGCTAAAACTAAAGAACAATGAACAGCAGTGGTATAATTTCCTTAAACAATAAACAATAAACAAACAAACAATAAACAATAGAAAACAAAAGAGAGAAAAAAAAAAAAAAAAGTTTTTTTTTTTTTTTTTTTTTAACAAAGTATCAAAAAACTAGCAAAACATTATAAGGTAGACGTATAAAATCAAAGACAGGAACAAATCTGCATTGGTTTTTGCCAGGATTCCAACAGATTCTGAAAACCATTTAGAGAAGTCAAGGTCGAGAGCTTCAGATCTTTTTGATCTGCATGATCAGTACAAAAGACGTCTTGTGATCTGAGGGGATCTTGCTGTGTGTCAAATTTCTTAGAGTGAAGACCTTAATTCAGGAGTTACTCTTAATTAATACTGTAGTTGAGAAAAGTTATACAGTAGAGCCGTGTTGATGTTTTAGCTCAGTCAGTGTTGTCCTGCTGACATATTAACACACATGAGCAAACATGGTTCTGAGTTAAAACTTCATGTAACGCACACTGTCAATAATCAGTGCTTATCATATAAAAATACGAGTTTTGTCAATATATATCAATGTAGTCCTATCAAGTTTCTTACGTGGCCCATAATTTGCCGTAAAGTTTCATAAATGCGGCTAATTATTATTAGCTTTAAATGCTCCGCGCTGACAGCTAGCAAACGGTTTGAGTTCATCTGTAAGCTTCTTGTAACTTAACTACCGTGAAGTAAAAGATACAAGCAGACTAAAAAAAAAATCCACCGAATATCCTATTTAGACTAAATAATGGTCTTGAGGAAATGCCATGGTCAATGCTAACAGGTTAGCTTCGCCTGTGTGGCCTGGCTGTGAACGTTCTCTCTGCTGCCGCCGCCCCTCACTAAAACAATACATGTACTGCTCATTTACGAACACAAACACATCTCACCGGTGTCTGCTCCGTCCCGTCTCTACGAAATCCAAATGATACCTAACAGCGCTGACACGCCGACAGGAGAAAAAAACTATCAGGATCAGTTTTATTTAAAGCGAAACCTTTTTCCTGTTTCGTCGTAGGTCGCCATCTTGACTTGTCAAGCTGTTCCTGTGTCTTGACGTCATACTCCTTCATCACGTGAGAAGAGTTTTAAAAACACCATGCACAAACAGGGATTTTATTTTATTTATTTAACCTTTATTTATACAGGTATGTCACGTGGACTCATTTTCAAGAGATACCTGTTTTTCAAGAATCAAAGATATTTATATTGTTTGTTTGTTTCTGCTATACTGTACAGTAGTCTTCTTCTTCTTTTGGCTTTTCCCTCTTCAGAGGTCTCCACAGCAAGTCATCCTCCTCCATCTCACTCTCCTCGATCAGTGGTCCCCAACCACCGGATCGCGGACCGGTACTAGGCCGTGGTGGGTTAATTTGTACTGGGCCGGGCCCACAGAAGAAAAAAATAAACTTTTATTTTGAAAAATCACCAGATTATCTCCACCACATCTGTCAATGAATCACTCAGGTCAACATACACAAGCAGAAAGTTTCAGTTTTTGTTAGACGCATGCGCAGATTGGTTCTACACTGCCCGTTCGGGTGGAGTAAAGTAATTTAGCTGCGTGGTCCGGAGCAGACAGGAGGAGGCGTGCGACCGTGTCTGCGCATTTGAAGGATTACACTGCATATTTTTCAACCCGCCTGACAAAAAGTGGCTGTAAAACTATTAACTAAATAAAACTACAGGTAGTCATCGACTTACGACAGCCTCGAGTTACGACGTTTCGCGGTTACGACGCACCTCCCATTACATTCACAGATGACAAAAATGTGACATTATTATTATTATTATTATTTTGAAATTTTTATTTTGAAAAGCCGAGTTCCGAGTTCCTTCCGGTTTTGACGGCAGAAGCAGTAATTTGACGGCAGAAATGTAAACACTCTGGACCGCGCGAAGTACAGGCAGCCTCAGATCTTAGAGGAGCAACGAGCTAACATGCTAACAGACCTTGGACCACACGAAGTACAGGCAGCCTCAGATCTTGGAGGAGCAACGAGCTAACAGACCTAATGCCACGTCCTGACCAAACAGCTTTTCAACGGCAAAAAGGCTCGTCACGCACGCAAGTGGACGCACTGGACCCAGTGGTGTCCTGACCAGAACGAGAAGCTGCGGCGGCGTGGTGTGTGGGAGGAGCTTACCGGTATACCGAGTCCTCACTGCACTCCGCCAGGCGAGGAACTTTTTATTTCTTGTCGCGAACACACAGCTACAATGAGTTTCACTTCCATAGTACACGGCTTTGCGTGTTTTTTCTGTGTCCCACAAACAATACGTCACATAGTTGCGCAATACCCCCGTCCCCTCGTTGCCGCGTCACATAGGGACTCTCCCCCTCTCTTCTCCCCCGACTCTCCCTGATCAGGAGAGTTGAACGGCGTTTGAACGTTTGAACGGCGAAAACTTCAGCAATGATCAACGCGTGCTTTGGAGGCTGAGCGGGTTCACGTGCACGGAAAACGCTTTCCAGCATGCTCAACACGCACGTGACGTGACGCCCGACGCCAAGACGCGGCTGGAGGCGCGTCCCCCATTGACTTTGCATGTCAACTGGATGCTCCTGCAGTTGAAAACGCGTTTGGTCAGGACGTGGCATTACTGTAAACACTCTGGACCACACGAAGTACAGGCAGCCTCAGATCTTGGAGGAGCAACGAGCTAACATGCTAACAGACGGAGGAAGGCTTCACCAGCTCCCAATAGGAAAATAACTTTTTTCCTTCATTATGGCTCCAAATGTATGTGTGTTTTGATAATTATGGAGGGTACTGTGTTAGGATAGGCTAAGTGCTTGGTAAAATACAGTATTGTACGTACATAAGGTGCAGTTTGTATGTATGTTCCGACTTACGCCAAAATTCGGGTTACGACAGAGCATAGGAACGGAACTCCATCGTAAGCCGAGGTCTACCTGTATAATTTTAACAAAGCTTCCTAATATCCCATCAGAGCACGTTTGTCTTGAACTTTTTTGAATTCGCATCAGAGCTGTTCCTTCGCATTTCTGCTTCTGCTCTTAAAAAAAATCTCTTTTGCTTCAAAAAAATTTTTTTGCAATAAATACACAGGAGCCTATTAAAAAGATAACCTTTGGCAGAAAGTTTCTCATAGCCACACATGAAGAACAACTATTTTGTTTGTGAAATTAAAAAGATTAAAGATAAATTATCCATCCATTATCTTCCACTATTGCGAAGTCGGGTCTTGGTGGGCAGCAGCTTGAGCAGGGAAGTCCAGACATCCACCTCTTCCAGCTCTTCTGGGGAGATTCCAAGGCGTTCCCAGGCCAACTGAGAGACATATTCTCTACAGTGTCTCCTGGCTCTTCCCGGGGGTCTCCTCCCAGTCGAACATGCCCAAAGCACCTCCCTAAAGTGGCGCCCAGGGAGCATCTTTACCAGATTCCCGAACCACCTCAACTGGCTCCTCTCGAGATGGAGGAGTAGCAGTCTACTCTGAGTTTCTCCTGGATAACTGAACTTCTCACCTTATCTCTAAGGGAGAGCCCATACTCTGTGGAGGAAACTCGTTTCAACCACTTGTATCTGCCATTTCGTTTTTTTTGGTCACTACCCAGAGCTCGTGACCATAGGTGAGGGTAGGAACATAGTCTGATTGGTAAACAGAGAGTTTTGCCTTACAGCTCAGCTCTCTCTTCACTACAATGGACCGGTACAGGGTCCGCAATACAGCAGATGCTGCACCAATCCGTCTGTCAATCTCATGCTCCATTCTTGCCTCAACTCCTCCACTTGAGGCAGAACTTCACCCTCAATCTGAGAAGAGCAATCCACCCTTTTCCGGTTCAGGACCACGATGACGCCAATGGGAACACATCATCTGCAAAGAGAAGAGATGGAATCCTGATGCCACTGAACCAGAAACCCTCTGCTCCCTGGCTGTACTGAGAAATTCTGTCCATAACGGGCAGCCCTGGCCGAGTCCAACTCCCACACTGAAGGGGTCCGACTTACTACCGGAATGTGAACCAAACTCTCGTATCGCTTGTATAGGGACCGAACAGCCCATAACAACAGGCCCCCAACCCCATACTCACGGAGCACCTCCCACAGTGTACCCTGAGGAACACAGTCAAGTGCCTTTTCAAACTCCACAAAACACATGTAGACTGGATGGTCAAACTCCCATGACCCCTCGAGGACCCTCTGGTAAAGAGTTGGTCCAGTGTTCCATGGCCAGGATGGAACCTGCATTTGTTCCCATTGTTCCAGAGCCTTTACGGAATTATTACCACCGAACTGTCTGTATTTTAATGACTGTCTGTATTTTAATGGTGGTGGATTATTAACAATATTCAAATCAACTTTTGACTGTAAACAACTGCCCATCCCTGTTTCCTGCTGCAGTTTTGAGCTGACTGTCTTTGAACTCGGCCATTCGCCTGCGACTTTATGTGCTCTCGTCTACCGCCCACCTCGATCTAAGGATTTCATCAATGAATTTTCTGATTTCTTGGCTGACATCACACCAAAATATGATTGTGTTGTGGTGGACCACTAGGGGGCTCTACTCACACCCAGTGGACCAAATGTGTTACCGGATGTTTTACTTTGAAGGGTCCAGGGGACCGGATGTTTTACTGTGAAAGGATGGGTATATAAGGCGGTGTTTGGGTGTTTACCGCCAGAATCGTAGGAGTTGATTAAAGTGAAGTTCTGCAGCTCGTCTTCCGTGTCGTCTCTTCACCACCTCCTACACTGGTGACTGACGTGAATTGAACATGTCGACATCTGACACTTCAGCCAGCTCTCTTCAGATGTCCGCTGCTGCGGCCACGCTCGCCTGTTCGGTGGCCGTTAAAATCCCGGATTTCTGGCTGCACGCGCCTCCATCGTGGTTCGCCCACATTGAATCACAGTTTGCTCTTCGCGGGATCTCTGCAGACGACACCAAATACCACCATGTGGTCGCCTCGCTGGACCCATTGACGACCCAGCGGGCAATGAGCCTGCTCCAGGCCCCTCCTGCACAAGGAAAGTACGACGCTCTCAAGCAGCTGCTTCTGCGGCGTTACTCGCTTTCAGACGCGGAGCGCGCTGAGAAACTTTTCTCCCTCTCCGGTTTGGGCGACGGCACAGCTCTCGAGCTCATGGAGAGCATGTTGTCCTTGATGGGAACAGAAGAGTGTGGTTTTCTGTTCCTCCACCTCTTCCTCCACCAGCTCCCAGCTTCGGCGCGCACGGTCTTGGCCAACTCCCCGTTCCTGCGGCAGAGAGACTACCGCTCACTGGCCGAAGAAGCCGATCGTATCCTTCTGGCTGCGAGGACCTTCGCGATCCAGGCGGCGGTCCCAGGATCTCCAGCAGCGCCTGAGCTTCAAGCAACGCCCTCAGCGCCGGACGAGCCATCGGTCGTAGCAGGGGTCGTTAACCGCAGGCGGACAGGAGCCGCCCTTTGTTTCTACCACCAGCGCTTTGGCGCCAAAGCACGACGATGCCTCCCGCCGTGCAGCTTCAAGCCGCAGGGAAACGGCAACGCCAACGTATGCTAGCAGCCGCAGCCGTTGGCGACAGGGAAAGGCTGCTTTTCATCGAAGACTCGAGGTCGGGGAGGCAGTTCCTGGTGGAATCTGGTGCGCAGAAGAGCCTCGTCCCCCCGACTGGCTCCGACAGATTGGCAGAAGGCTGCGGGCCGCAGCTAACCGCTGCTAATGGCTCTCCCATCAAGACGTTTGGTGAAAGGTTGGTGACTGTTTCCATGAACGGGACTTCCAGTGGAACTTTGTTGTAGCTGCTAGCTCAGTTCCTATTTTAGGGGCTGATTTTCTTTGTGCTCACGGGCTCCTTGTTGATGTGGCTAACAGACGTTTGATTGACGCTGTGTCGTTTTCATCACTGCCTTGTGCGACGCGAGGAGCTGGGCCTTTAATGCATGCTAACTTTTTAGCTTCGGGTAACATGTTTCAGCGTTTATTGTCTGAGTTCCCCTCACTGACTGTTCCTAATTTTGCAAACACAAACACAGCACATGGGGTCGAACACTATATCCCCACAACGGGCCCCCCGGTTTTCGCACGTGCACGCCGCCTCGATGCTACTAAAGCCCGAGATACACTGAAGCAGACTCCGTATACGCGCGTATACGTGCGTATACGCGCGTATACGGAGCCGCTGCTACACTCGGCTTTCGTTCTCGCGTAGATTCTCGTGTTTTCGCTCCAAATTCTAACGTCATTTCCTCCGTACCGTCACTTCCGATCGTCACTTCCGCTAGTTTTTCGCTCCAAACGCTCGCGTTCTCCTTGTTGTAATATGAGCAGCTGAGCACGGAGTGCTTTTCCTGCAGCCCACAGCCCACCACAGCCCACCAGGGAATATATAAAACATTGCGCACCCAGGTAGGACCTGAATTCATTCATTTCATTCATCGAGTGAACGGAGGAAGAAGCGGTTACTTGACTTTAGGCAAAAAAACAAAAGAAAAGGCCCGATCAGCGATAAAAAAGAGGAATTTATTTCATTTGTGTAACATACAAAACAGTCCGGCGCCGGGGAAGTTTAGGTCAGACACCGCGCATCGCGTATGCGAATCGCGTATGCGTAGTAAAAAAATACTTTTGCGCGTACTTGCCCTGAGGGGCTACGCGGGGCTACGCTGCGTACGGGGCGTACGTACGCTGCGTATTGGCGTATCGTGAGGACGCTCGAGTGTATCTCGCCCTTTAGCTAGCAATAGCACAGGAAGAGTTTGCTAACATGGAGCGTTTAGGCATCGTGCAGCGCTCCAACAGTCCGTGGGCCTCCCCCCTGCACATGGTGCCCAAAGCAGACGGCAAATGGCAACCATGTGGGGATTTCCGCCGCCTTAATAACATCACGGAGAACGATTGTTATCCCATCCCCCACATCCAGGATTTTTCAGTGCACCTGGATGGGACCTCTATTTTTTCTAAAGTAGATTTAGTACGGGGGTACCACCAGGTTCCTGTGCATGTGGAAGATGTCCCTAAGACCGCTGTTATCACTCCTTTTGGCCTGTTTGAGTTTTTGCGCATGCCTTTTGGTCTTAAAGGTGCAGCACAAACGTTTCAGCGGTTGATGGATTCAGTCCTAAGGGGATTGTCCTTCGTCTTTGTGTACCTGGACGACATCCTGGTGGCTAGCAGCTCGGCTGACCAGCACATGTCCCACCTCCGTGAGGTTTTTCAGCGCCTGGCAGCACATGGCCTGATTGTAAACACAGCGAAATGCCAGTTTGGGTTGCCTGTCATTGATTTTTTGGGCCACCGCATTTCCGCCAGTGGTGCTGTTCCATTACCAAACAAAGTGCAAGCGGCGTCTGATTTTCCACAGCCCCAGTCTGTTAAAGCGCTACAAGAATTTTTGGGAATGGTTAATTTCTATAACCGTTTCCTCCCCAGGGCAGCACAACTGCTGCAACCGCTCTATGGAGCGCTGAAAAAGAAAAAGCCCAACGACAGTATTGACTGGACACCAGAACGCCTACAGGCATTTGGTGATGCTAAAGCTGCACTGGCCACTGCTGCCCTTTTGGCCCATCCATCCCCAGCGGCACAAATAGCTTTGACAACAGACGCATCTGATGTTGCGGTGGGGGCTGTGTTAGAACAGCAGGTTTCCGGGGTTTGGCAGCCGCTTGCATTTTTCAGCCGTACGCTGCGGGACAATGAGCTTAAATACAGTGTTTTTGACAGAGAGTTGCTGGCGCTTTACCTGGCCACACGCCATTTCAGGTTTTTCCTGGAGGGCCGCCAGTTCACTGCATATGTTGACCACAAACCCTTGGTGTTTGCGATGTCAAAAATTTCTGACCCCTGGTCTGCTCGCCAGCAACGCCACCTCGCAGCGGTGTCTGAATTTACTACAGACATTCAGCATGTGGCTGGAAAATCCAACGTGGTGGCCGACTGTCTCTCCCGGGTGCTGATCTCTCCCGTGTACGTTGGCATCGATTTTTCTGCTATGGCTGCGGACCAACGTAGCGACGCAGAAATACTCGAGCTCCAGTCCGGGCCCACAGGCCTCGAGTTGGAGGAACGGCAGGTGAATGACGGAGGTCCTCTCCTGCTCTGTGATGTTTCTACTGGCAGGCCCCGCCCTCTGGTTCCAGTTTCATGGCGACGCCGCGTTTTTGATTCTTTACATTCCCTTTCTCATCCAGGTGTTAGAGCCTCGGTGAAACTGGTCAGTTCAAAGTTTGTTTGGCCCGGTCTGCGTAAAGCAGTTAAGGAGTGGGCAGCAGCGTGTGTCCCATGCCAGCGTGCTAAGGTTAACAGGCACACCAAAGCACCTTTGGAACCTTTCTCCATTCCTGGTCGGCGGTTTGACCATGTGCACGTAGACCTGGTGGGCCCTCTGCCTCCATCACAAGGTTTTACTCATCTGCTGACTATGATAGACCGGACCACCAGGTGGCCTGAGGTGGTTCCTCTGACATCCACAACATCTGCAGTGGTGGCCCGGGCATTTTTGTCTACCTGGGTTGCGCGTTTTGGCCCCCCTTCAGACATTACATCGGACAGGGGCCCGCAGTTTGTTTCTGAGCTTTGGTCTACCATGGCCAAGGGTCTGGGGACTAACGTTCACAGGACCACTGCTTACAACCCCCAAGCTAATGGTTTGTGTGAACGGTTTCACAGGTCATTGAAAGCTGCACTTCGGGCTGCATTGACCGGTGACAACTGGATTGACCGTCTTCCCTGGGTTTTGTTGGGTTTACGTACCGCAACCAAAGAGGACCTGAGCTCCTCCCCGGCTGAACTGGTTTACGGTCAGCCTGTGCGCGTCCCCGGTGAGTTTTTACCTGAGGTACCCTCACCACTGTTCGCCCCACCGTTGCACCATTTTTCCTCTCAGGAGGACTCTTTTCGTGTCCCTGGCCCGGTACACCATTGTTTACCGCAGGCATTTGTACCTAAGAGTCTAGAGTCCTCTAAATTTGTTTTTGTCAAACACAATGCACACAGGACACCACTACAGCCTTTGTATGATGGACCATTTCGGGTTCTTCAACCAGGTCCAAAACACTTCCTTTTAGATTTAGGGGGTCGTACTGAGACTGTCTGTATCGATAGGCTTAAACCAGCTCATGTTATGTCAGATGATCAGGTTGTTACGGCCCAGGCTCCTCGCAGGGGCAGACCTCCATCCACATTGTTAACGGACTGCTGTCCCCCTGCCAGAGACTCTCAACGTCCATTGGAGCCCGAATCTTCTGCAGGCCCTCCTCGTAGCCCTCCGCTTCATCAGACTGGTTCTGCAGAACCCAGATTCAGCCGTTCTGGTCGTTTGATCAAACCTAAAATGCTGGACTAGTGATGGACCTTACTGGGTGTTCTGGGGGGGCGTGTGTGGTGGACCACTAGGGGGCTCTACTCACACCCAGTGGACCAAATGTGTTACCGGATGTTTTACTGTGAAGGGTCCAGGGGACCGGATGTTTTACTGTGAAAGGATTGATATATAAGGCGGTGTTTGGGTGTTTACCGCCAGAATCGTAGGAGTTGATTAAAGTGAAGTTCTGCAGCTCGTCTTCCGTGTTGTCTCTTCACCACCTCCTACAGTGTAGTCATTATTGGGGATTTTAATTTGCATGTGTGCTGTCATGAGAAGCCCTTGGTTAAGGACTTTTTAGATTTATTGGACTCATTTAATCTAAATCAGCTTGTAAACGGTCCCACCCAAGAGCGCGGACATCCACTGGACCTTTTTTTAACTCGTGATGTGACTGTTACTGTAAGGATAGCTCCCTCTGTCTCCCTCTGTTGGTTTGTCTCCCTCCTTACATGTTGTCTCTCAGGTCTACGTGTCATCTCAGGTGATTATGATTTTAGGTGATTAGGATGTGTATATTAGTTTGCGTTCGTGTGTATGTCATTGTCGGGTCATTCGTCTTCCTCCCTGGTGTGTTGTGTCTATGCTTCGTTCCCAGCTCCTTGGTTTTGTGAGTACACCTCGTCAGTTTGAGTTTTCGTATTACAGCCACAGTTGAGCTACAGTTTAGGTTTTCTTGTTTACTGCTACATCAGTGTTTTGAGTTTTGTTATTAAAGTGTTTTTGATTTTTACTACTCGTGCCTCTGAGTATCCGTCTGCACCCTTGGGCTCATTCCTCCCACACCACGCCGAATCCTGACATTAATGACCCAACCATCGTGAGTCCAGCAGACGGACTACTCTCAGAGGCAGAAGATGACGGCTTCCGCTCGGACAAGAGCAACCGTCATAAACGTGAGCGGCTTCCGGATGGACGCCGCTTGGAGCCTTCACAAACCTGGGCTAGAAGAGCTTCCATCTCCGCTTTTGGTCGCGGAGCAAGCAAGGAGAAGACGCGGAAACGGCCGCTCCAAACCGTTTTCCTCTTTCACTCCTGCGCGAGCCATTTCCTTGTGGGACGTGTCCGAGGACGAATCGGACCCAAAGGAGTTTTGGCCCGATGTAACGCTTCGCCGCCGCAGGAGGCGCAGACCGGCAAAGAAGACTATTTCCGGGTTTTCGCCCGGCCCCCATGCTGCTTAGTTTCCCACGCTGTCAGGTCAGCCGGGGAGTTTTTCAAAGGGGGCGGGGTGCCCGTGTTTGGCCCCGTGCTCCGTGACGTCTCCGGAGAGATGCTCGCGGAGGGGGGAGTATGTGAGCCCCCACATGAGCCTCTGCTCTGAGGAAGAGCAGACAGACTGCCTGAGCCCGAAGGGGGAGTATGTTTGCCTCCGCTCTGAGGACGAGCAAACAGGACACACACATGCAGCTATTCAGCCCCAGGACAGACACACACATAACAGAGTGTGGGCGCTTTCAGGAGGAGCGAACAGGCTGCACGCATACTGCTGAGCAGCCACAGAATAGACTTACTGAAGCCACACTCATACTCCAGCAGATGCATAAACTGATCAATGCTGCTGTTGATAATCCGGATCATAATTATAAGATAAAGGCATTTTCATTAGTTGAAAACATAATCACAAACTGTTTATGTCTAATTCCAAACCCAGGTCTCACATAAATACTGACTCTCGCTAGGGCTTTGATAGATAAGTACAGGGTGTTTGTCACAGAGTGTTCTGATATTTCAGAGTGTGCCGACTCCTTTGCAGCAACAGAGGGCGCTGACGTCCCAGCACTGACAGAGGACGCTGCTCCAATGATGTCCACAGAGGGTGCTGTTCTCCCAGCACAGACAGAGGGTGCTATTCTCCTAGCACAGACAGAGGGTGCTGTTCTCCCATCGACCACGGAGGGCGCTGCCATTGGGAGTATTACAGCCGACACCTCTGCAGCAACAGGGGTGCTGTAGCCATGACTACAGAGGGCACTACTTCCATGATGACTTCAAAGGACGCTGCTCTACCTCCGGCTCTAGAGGGCGCTGCCCTGCCTCCGGCTCTAGAGGACGTTGCCCTACCTCCGGCTCCAGAAGGCGCTGCTTCCATGACGTCCACATCGATGGAGGGTCTCCATGCCACAGCCGCCTGCACACCGATGGAGGATCTCCACACCGCTGATGTCTCTATGTCAGACGTCTCTATGCTCGATGTTTGCTCGCTTGATGTTTCCTCGTTTGACGTCTCTACGCCAGACGTCTCTACGCCAGACGTCTCTATGCCAGACATCTCTATGCCAGACATCTCTACGCCAGACGTCTCTACGCCAGATGTCTCTTCGCTCGATGTTTGCTCGCTTGATGTTTCCTCGTTTGACGTCTCTACACCAGAAGTCTCAATGCCAGATGTCTCTACGCCAGATGTCTCTACGCCAGACGTCTCTACGTCCGACGTCTCTACGCCCGGCGTCTCCACGCTCGACATCTTCGCGCTCGACTTCTCCGCGCTCGATGTCTCTGCGCCGGACGTTTCCACGCCAGACGTTTCCACGCCAGACGTCTCTTCGCTTGATGTTTCCGCGCTTGATGTTTCCACACTTGTTGTTTCCTCGCCTGACGATGTCTCGACACCCACCGTCTCGACGCTCAATGTCTCGACGCCCGTCGGCGTCTCCATGCTCAATGTTTCGACATCTGACGACGTCTGACGACGTCTCCGCGCTTGGCACCGCTTCACCTGTCTATGCCGCTGCGCCTGGCATCGTTCCTATGCCTGATGTACCGGTCGGTAACGTCTGTGCACCTGCCTTTGATGGGTGGCCTCCCGGTCACCCGCCTGAAGTGGTCCTACACGTTGGATGGCGTCCCGGTCGTCTGCCGGACGGGACCCTGCACGATGGATGGCCTCCCGGTCGCCCTCCTGACGGGTCCTTTCCTACTGTCGACGTTCTGGACTTGATGTTTGGACGCTTGTTGTTTTTCTAGGTTTAGTCTTTGTTTAGTCCCTAGCTCTGGTTTGTGCATTTCACTCGCAGTTTTTCTAGTTTAGCTTTGTGTTTAGCTTTTGTCCCAGGTCCTGTGCCTGTCGGTTTTTGGTTTGTTGTCCTTGTGTCCTGTCCTCTGCCCTTGTGTTTCCTTCATGCCCGCCGTCCCTGTGGTTCCTCCCTCCGCCCGCCCTGGTTGTTGGGGGTGTTCTTTGGGGATGCCTGGGGGCGTCTTTGAGGGGGATGCTGTAAGGATTGCTCCCTCTGTCTCCCTCGGTTGGTCTGTCTCCCTCCTTACATGTTGTCTCTCAGGTCTGCGTGTCATCTCAGGTGATTATGATTTTAGGTGATTAGGATGTGTATATTAGTTTGCGTTCGTGTGTATGTCATTGTCGGGTCATTCGTCTTCCTCCCTGGTGTGTCGTGTCTATGCTTCGTTCCCAGCTCCTTGGTTTTGTGAGTACACCTCGTCAGTTTGAGTTTTCGTTTTACAGCCACAGTTGAGCTATAGTTTAGGTTTTCTTGTTTACTGCCACATCAGTGTTTTGAGTTTTGTTATTAAAGTGTTATTTATTTTTACTACTCGTGCCTCTGAGTATCCGTCTGCACCATTGGGCTCATTCCTCCCACACCACACCGAATCCTGACAGTTACTACTCTTGAAATCGGTGACAATGTGTTTTCAGACCACATGTCAGTCCGGTTTGAGTTCACCCTCCCCTGTCTAACTTCTAAACTGTGCATTCCTGCACGTAACAGCCGGGCCATTAACCATTTCACTGCCACACGTTTCATAGATGTTTACAACTCTGAAATGATAATTGAGCCCCCGCTGTTTCTCTCCAAAACTGAGGAGCTGACATCCCAGTTCAACTCTGTCTGTTTAAAGGCTTTGGATCATGTTGCTCCTGTTAAAACTAGTAAAACAAAACTCAGAGCAGAACCTTGGCTGAATGACGTCACCAAGTCCGTTAGGCAGCAGTGCAGGAGGGTACTGCACAAATGGAGAAAAGACAGGCTGCAGGTCTCTTTTAAAATACTAAAAGAGAGTTGGCGCCGTTATCAGAAAGCAGGGAAAACTTCTAAATCTCAATACTTTTCTAATATCATTGCCTCAAACTCTCACAATCCACGAGTTCTGTTCTCCACCCTAAACTCTGTTCTCCACCTCACTGAACCATCACCTCTGGAAGCCTCGACTGAGCTGTGCGAGAACTTCCTACATTTCTCCTCCAACTCATGATCCATCCATCCCTAATATATCCCTAATCTCTAATGAAACTGTTTTTTATTGTTCTTTTAAAATGAATGAGTAAACATCAAATCAAATCAAATCCCACCTCAATCTGTTGCTGTATTTGACCATTTTGAACCAATCTCTCTGTCTTTTCTAAAGCAGGTCATGTGCAGCCTGAAACCATCTGGTTCCCCCTTTAATGTGGTCCCCCCTCAGCTACTAAAGGAGGTTTTTCCTACTCTAGGTCCTTCCATTCTTGTCCTTGTGATAGGAGTTTATCCACTGGTGTAGTACCAAAACCTTTAAACATGCTGCTGTTCAACCTCTCCTGAAAAAACCAAACCTTCACCCCTCGGTAGTATCCAACTTCAGGGCTGTCTCTAGACTCCCATTTGTTTCTAAACTTCTGGAAAAAATAGTCGAGTCCCAGTTGAAGTGCTTCCTGGAGGATCACGCTATCCTTGAGTTATTTCACTCTGGCTTTATACCTCTCCACAGCACTGAAACTGCCCTACTGAAGGTTTTTAATGACATCTTCCTATCCACAGACACTGGTGACTCTGTGCTGCTTGTCCTATTGGACCTTACATCTGATTTCAACACCACTGACCATGCGATCCTCAATGCTAGGGTGAAGCAGTGGGTGGGCATCACAGGGTCAACCCTCAATTGGTTCAGATCCTACCTCTCTGACAGATCCTTTTGTGTTTCCATCAAAGATTTTAGTTCTGCAGTGGCAGCACTTAAATGGGGGTTCCCCAGGGGTCCATCCTGGGTCCTCTCCTATTCGCTTTATACCTGCTGCCACTTGGTACTATTTTCCGGAAACACAACATAACTTTTAACTTCTACGCCGATGACTGTCAAATTTACTTCCCCCTAAGACACAATGGTACATGCTCTATTCAACCTCTGCTCGACAGCCTGGCTGACATCAGGGACTGGATGGCTTTAAATTTCTTAAGTTTCAATGAAAAGAAGTCTGAAGCCATGTTGTTCCCTCCCAACGACACGATCTCGAACCACTGCATCGACCTTTCTGCTCTAGCCCTGTCTGAAAAACAAAAAAGTCACAAATCTGGGAATATTGGACCCTTTCATGAAACTCAACAGTCATGTAAACATGATCGTTAAATCCTGTTTTTTCCAGCTGAGGCGACTGTCTAAGCTGAAGCCCATATTATCCAAAAATAACATGTAGACAGTATTACACACATTCATTACATCTAGGCTTGATTACTGCAATTCACTCCTGTTTGGTATCAGTCAGACCACCATTGCACGACTACAACTGGTCCGAAACGCAGCAGCCCAATTTCTAACCAGTACAGGCAAAAGAGAGCACATTACACCAGTCTTGGCCTCCCTGCACTGGCTACCGGTTCATCTTCGAATCCAGTTCAAAATTCTCCTGTATGTCTACAAATCGCTGATCAGTCTCGCCTCCGCCTATCTCTCTGATTTGCTACAGTCGTATGTCCCACCACGTTCTCTGAGGTCAGTGGACCAGTTACTTCTCACAGTTCCAGGAACTCGTCTTAAGCGCAGTGGTGACAGGGCCTTCTCTGTAGCAGGCCCAAGACTCTGGAACGAGTTACCTCTGCTCGTCAGACAGGCCCCCTCCCTCTCGGTTTTCAAATCCCGTTTAAAGATTCACTACTATTCCGTTGCTTTCAACACCGTATGATCTGTGGTTGAACCTGTATGCTTCAGTTCACACAGGTTGGTCGTTATATTTATTATATGCAACGTTTTTATGTCTATATTCTGTTTTTTTTACTTCATTTTGTATGTTGCCTATATTGCCTTGGGTCATTCTCTGAATTTGGTGCACTTTGTGTCTCCCAGGTTTACCTCAAAGATTTTAATATAAAGTAAACCACAACATTTATTTAAAATCAAGAAATGGAAATATCCATGTGTCTTTGCAATATTACACACAAATACTGTAATTTTAAAAAAATTGATTTAACAAAAAAAAAATGGATTGCTGAGGCACAGAGGTCCGCCAAATGAGCATGTCCCCACTGAGCAACATCCTGTTTTCACTGAATATAAAACAAAATAAAAATAGCCACTAACTGCAAGTTATTTCTGTTAATATAAAAATTTGTCAATTCCCCCCTTTAAAAAAATAATGGTTCAGTCCAACTTCCTCAGGACCCAGAAGGTGACATCACTTAAGTCTTTTTCCGCTCACACTGTAAAGACTGGTATGTGTTAGCATAATTTCTTACCTATATTTCATTGTTTTTATCCACAGACTAACATCGTCAAGCTCAACCTTTCCACACTGTTACATGCATAAATGATATTTAAAATTTTTGGGGAAAAAGAAAAGAGCTGTCTTGGAAAAATAAATTAATTTATTGTTTCCTCCAGTGGTGGGCACCGTTAATTAAAAAATTAGTTCCACAATTTCTAAAACGCTTATTAATTTTTTTAGGTCCACAATTTCAAAAGCACAAATGTCTTATGAAAATTAGGGGAAGCTAATCTAATCCGCTATTTATATATTTATATTATATATATATATATATATATATATATATATTATATTATATATATATATATATATATATATATTTATATATATATATATATATATATATATATATATATATATATATATATTTATATATAGCCGGCAGCGTTATCAATATTTGCACTACACTGCCAACTGAAAAGTAACAAAAATGATCCTAAAAGGATGAAATTACAAAAATCAAAGGATTTATTTAATACTTTACGTACATATATTCTATTCGGCCACGAAATTAACAAAAAATAGAATGATCTTTTAATCCCTAAAACCACGTTTAAATCTCAAATACACGGGTGTGTCGCCACCGCATTTATACATAAAGTAACCCAAATACATGAAACTAACGACTCGCCGTCGAATGGTCGACACAAAACCCTCAATAAACTCCTCCGGCCACGTTAATTTGGCTTGAAACAGCGGGGTTCTCTACGGATTTATCCATTAGTAACCCAAAACAACCAGCTGGACACAGAGTTCAGCGTCTATAGGTAGTCAACAGATTTAATGAAAAGTAACTAAAATACATAAAAATAACGACTCACCGTCAAATGGTCGACACAAAACCCTCAATAAACTCCTCCGGCCGCGTTAATTTGGCTTGAAACAGCGGGGTTCTCTACGGATTTATCCAAGTACCCAGCACAAACAGTAGCCACAGAATTAGCCCCCGAGTTCACCTCTGAGTGACCCGGAAGATGTCAAGATGGAATAGTCCATTTTTAGTAGGGGGATAAAGAAATCGACCGTTTTTTTATTGCGTATTTAATGATCGTTTTCATCGTAACTATAATTATTTTTATGTTAAATGTACATTAACAAGCAGGATCAATGTTAGTGATGTAGGTGACTGCACGGGGCGAGGCGGGGCCGGGGCCACTGCTGAAATGGGACCCCCAGGCATTTACCTACATGGTAGATCCGAGTCTGTTCTCAGCTCTGCCCCCCTCCCCCTCACACCCTTCCTCCTCTCTGCTGTTTACGGTGGGGAAAAAGGTAAAACAAGCAGCATAAGAGCTTGTAAATAAGTTTATTGGTTTTTACTGATAGATAATTAGTTATTAGCGGTACTGCATTTTAAATAAAAATAGCACAAATCCGCTTATGAATTATAAAAGTTAGTCAATTCACAAAAACGCTGACAAAAAGTTTAGGTCCACTGTAAGCGGATTAGCGCTTTAGCGCTAACTAGCGTTCATTTGCCCACCACTGTTAGCATGTTATCTTGTTGCTCCTCCGGTCCAGCTCGCTGTCTGCTGCTTCACGCGGCCCACAGCGTCATTTTCCTTCGTCCATCAGTCCCTCCGCAAAACCGCCGTTCAGCTCCCAGCTCATGTATCCGAGCGCAGCAACCTCTGATCGGACACGGTCCGTCCGAAGCCGGCTGTCGAGGCCGGAGCTAACCTAAGCTAACCGGGCACTGCCGGAAACGGTCTAAAACTGTTGGAAACTACGTAAATCGGCTTCTAAATAATAATAATAGTTGCAAACAGTTGCTAAGGCTTTTCAGTTTTTGCAATCTGCTTTTGACATCATTCAGTCAGATTTGTTCCATCTCAAACTTGTCCTAAATGCTGATGAAACCAAAGGGATGTTTTTTTCAAAAAGGAAGTCGGTCCCAGCAGTTCTTCCTCTGATTTTATCCTTAAATGGTGTCCCTGCCTGATGCCCTCAATAAGTTTTATGCACGTTTTGATGATCCAAACAGACCAACTAGCACCAGACTCACCTCATCACCAGACGAGGAGCACCTCAAAGTGACCGCAGCAGAAGTGAGAGGTAGTCTCAGAAGGATCAACCCTCATAAAGCTACGGGTCCAGACAACATCCCAGGGAAAGTTCTGAAGGAATGTGCGGACCAGCTCTGTGAGGTGCTGGCTGACATCTTCACCACCTCACTTTCACTGGAGTCAGTTCCCACCTGCCTGAAGACTGCCACCATCATCCCAGTCCCAAAAAGCTCCACAGTGACTGGTCTGAATGACTATAGACCGGTGGCTCTCACCCCGATAGTCGCTAAATGTTTTGAGAAACTGGTCATGTCCCACATCAAGACAACCGTCAACATCAGCGAGGACCCTCATCAATATGCATACCGCGAGAACCGATCAACAGAGGACGCCATCTCCTCTGTGGTCCACACTGCTCTCACCCACCTGGATCAGAAGGACTCATACGTGCGTCTGCTCTTTGTGGACTTCACATCTGCCTTCAACACCATGATCCCCCAAACTCTGATAGACAAACTATCCACACTTGGACTAAGCCCCTCCATCTGTAACTGGGTACTAGACTTCTTAACAAACAGACCACAGTCCGTGAAGATCCACAACTTCTCCTCCTCCACCATCACCCTCAGCACTGGCTCTCCTCAAGGATGTGTGCTGAGCCCTCTTCTGTTCACTCTGCTCACATATGATTGTACAGCCACACATCCAGGCTGTCATATTGTTAAGTTTGCAGATGATACAGCTGTGGTGGGATGCATCACAGATAATGATGAATCCAGCTACAGACAGGAGGTGGAACATCTGGAGAGCTGGTGCAAAGAGAACAACCTTCACATGAATGTGAAGAAGACGAAGGAGATGATTGTGGACTTCAGAAGGAACAAACACACCCACACCCCACTGTATATAGGTGGATCTGCGGTGGAGGTGGTCTCCAGCTACAAGTACCTGGGTGTACACTTGAATGATAACCTCAGCTGGAGCAATAACACCACCAGCCTGATCAAGAAAGGTCATCAGAGACTCTACTTCCTCAGACGGCTGAGACGAGCTGGTCTGAGAAGCTCAGTCCTCACCTCGTTCTACAGGTGTGCAGTGGAGAGCGTCCTGTGCTCCAGCATCAACGTGTGGCATGGAGGCTGCACAGTTGCAGAGAGGAAAGCTCTGCAGAGAGTGGTGAAGGCTGCACAGAAGTCTGTGGGAGTCAGTCTCCCCACCATCACAGACATTTACACCTCCAGATGCAGAAAAAGAGCCACCTGCATCATGAAAGACCTCACTCACCCAGCACACTCACTCTTTGCACCACTCCCCTCGGGACGGAGGTTGAGGAGCATCAAATGTAGAACCACTAGACTGAGGAACAGCTTCTACCCTGAGGCTGTCAGACTCATGAATAAATAAATAATAAGAATAAACACTGCAAAATGTCACATCATGTTGATACTGATCTGTTTCTTGTTGCTGCGTTCATCTGTGACTATCTGCGTTCATCTGTGACCATCTGCTCATGTTCGTGCTGCTGTTTATAATGATGTTTTTCTACTACATTAGGGCTTAGTGTATTACTAGCTGATGTCTCTCTTAGTTAATCCTAGATGTTATTATTGTTCTTCTCTTGCATTTGTTGTTGGATGTAACTGGGACCCTGTGTACATAATCTCGTTTTCAACACATGTACTACATGCGGTGCAAATGACAATAAATTCTCTCTGACTCTGACTCTGACTCT